>CM021104.1:685091957-685141402 GCA_007115665.2 Sequoiadendron giganteum | reverse complement strand
CTCTCTCTCCCTCTCTCCCTCTCTCCCTCCCACTCTCCCTCTCTCCCTCTCTCCCTCACTCCCTCTCCCTCTGTCAATCTCCCACTCTCCCACTCTCTACCATTAATCGTTAGGTCTTGAACTTGTGACATATTTGACAGACTTCCAAAACCATAATCAATCCTAGGTGGGTTAGACCTATATGAGGACCCTATACTCTAATACCAATTGTTGGAAGACTGAAATCACTGAGAGGGGGGGTGAATCAGTGATTTATAAAAGTCACAATTTTTTTACAAATCCAATGATGTAATTGACTTTTAAATCAAAACACCAAATGACAGTTCATAGAACAAATTTGACTTGTGCATGAATAGTATTGTGTTTGCATGAACCATGAATTAAACATATAACATTAACATAGGCTGAACTTAACACTTACACATGTATTAGAGCTCACATTAAATAAGAACCTTTTATGCATAAAATTTGACATAAATATTGGCAGATATGAAAGACTAATAATTAACAACCATTCAATGCATTTGATGACACATTAAAATCAGATAGATAAGAAAAATCACACACATAAAACCATCACATAACAAAGTATATGTCCTGAGTGGAAAACTCTCTTGGGGAATAAAAACCACTCGAAAAATGATGCCTCATTGGCTTAAACTCAAAAACTCACTGTTTACAATGCCTCACAGGAAAAATTTAGAGCACCCACTCTAGGAGCACCAACCCCTTACAACCTTTGGGAGCACCAACCCCTTATACATTTAGGAGCACCAAACCCTATACAAAAACTCATAACAATAATATATCAGAGGGTTACTCTGTTTCATTCAATTCATGTATTACTTTCATTGTAATACATTTAATATTTTAAAGATTCATTCTGGAATCTCTAAAATATTGAATATATCAGTAATACAAACTATTTTTCATTATGTTTACAAAAATTCAATCCTACAATTCTATTTTCACATCCCGCATAATCGCTCTGTTAAAAACATCGAGCTTAAAATAGTGATCAACCACTATTTATATAAGTATACAAAAATTTACATATGCTGCCATTTGTCTTTCATTGAAACTTTCAGATATAACTTTTAAAAATGATTGCAATAACTGTTTCTTCAAGATACCCATATACAATGACAGGTAGGCTGCACATTGCTGCATTTGAAAATAAAACAGTTATAAAACACATCATCTCTTTACCCATTGTCAGAAATAAACCAAAACCCTGAAAAACCACTCAAGGGTTTCAAGGAAATAGGCGTCATTAATCTCTGAATCTGAAAAACCATTTCCTTAACAAATGCCCTTTGAATAAACATGGATTTCTACATTCTTAACCACCTGCTTAAACAATTGTTCAAAGCCCGTAAGTGACAAGAAGAGCATTACTCGATTCAGTGAAGAAAAAACCGAAAAGTATGCCTTAAAAACCTCATAACCGTCCAACTGGTAGAAGCCAACTTCCATTGTCGTTTCCTTGTCCAAACACCCACAGTTACATATTTTTCAAGCTCAAAGTCATTTCATATGTTGGCCAAGCTCATACAGTAAACTAATTTACATAACCATAGCATGTCAGCTAAGAAAAGTTAAATGAATTTGCAGACAACAAAATACCATGGTTTCTAGGGTTCCATAATACATTTTTCCCTAACCGAGCTTCAATTTTTTGAAGACTTTTCATAATATAATGATCATTTGAGATCCAGTACTATCAAACAAAAACATCATAATTCCTTAGAATCCTACTACCAAATACTTTACAAAAAATGTCGACAACATTATAATACTAATCATTAAACCCAAGCAAATGAAGGCTGTCAAATAGTCGAATATTTCCAAGGCTGTCAAAGCCAAATTTTAATTTGAGCAATAGCTAGTTACTTGTACAAAGTGACTTTCATCAATAAAACCGAATGCCACATTCATAATGAATAAAACAATGTTTACCAAACCACTATTGTCACCTTGTCACTGCCAGGTAAGCCAATTCGAATGAGACTGATATCACATGTTTCATGTGATAAAACTTAGCAACCAAGATAATGCTGCCCAAAACCACAATATTAAACAAAACAATATTTTCACCACAAATCAAATGCCCTAAAGAAAATGATACCCGATGTCACATGTATTGTGATAAAACAAAATGCTAACCATATAAACCTACCCGATACCTCATGTATTCTCCAACCATCACATGATTAATGTGACTTTGTTTAAAGCTCGAAACCTTATTAAAATGAGTACAAACAAAACCAAATCACCTTGTCATAATTATTTTTAATAACAAAGAATTTCTTGAATAATTTTCAAGTGACTTGTATAATATCAATTTCTTTGACAATATAGATTGCAATGAGATCGGATAGAACCGCCTTTGTTCTACATGCTAATAATAAATCAAATGTCTTATAAACAAATGCCAATTACCTTAGAAAAGACATGAAAAAGTGAATTGACCAATTTGAAATGCTAAAAATGCAAAAACCATAGTAATTCCAATGATCCCAATGCCACCAAGCTGTGACTTGTAACCTTGAAGGATCAAACTGAAAAAACATCTTGTCAAAATGATAAACACTGTCAACCTTGAATCATCTTTGTCGAAATGATAAACACTGTCAGCATCATCATATATAAATCCAAAATCTTGTAACTACATAACATAACACCAACCAATGTAACCAGTTGTGTCATCAAGGACAAACTGCAAACATGATAAACAATTGAAATCCAACAGGTAGCACCCTTCACTTAAATAGACCCTTTATGATGAATCTAGCTTAACCAAAATTGATAAATCACTATAAAAATAAAGAAAGGATATAGAAGAATAATGTTTATTTTGAGTTCTGCAAGTTTTTATTAATTTTAGATCTCAATAAAAATAACACACATGCTAACAAAATAAAACTAAACACATAAAAAATTTGAAAGCAATATATACAAAATCTCACTTTGAAAGAAATAAAGTGTTAGAACTTTTCAATATCCTAGGGTTTTAACCATGAAATTCCTAAGTTTTAAACCCTAAAGCTTAAAACCCTATTGCATATGCCCCAAGTCTATCACTTTATGTTTTAATTTTAAAGTGACTTCCTCAACCAATTTATAATTGTTTAAGTTCCCTTATGAAGCCTTTATGTTCATGCATTAATCAAACCATTTGTTCTAGTGACTTATTCTCCCATTAAAACGCTCATGCTTAATTTAGTCACTTAAATGCCTTGCATGTGCCTTTAAGTTTTCAGCCCCACTCATGAGCCTTAGAATTGACTAGTTCTTGTTGTAATTCCATGTTTTCTATCTTATTTTTTACTAATATTTAAATACAATATCAAAACCTTTTATATACCTTGAAGTATTTCAAAGAATTTAAAAGTTATGTATGTGGTATTAATGAATATATGCATGAGTTTCAGATGTCTATAAGTTTAGTAAAATTTCTTGATTAATTATAATTATAAACTATGAAATGTTCCTTTAGAAATAAGACTAACCCTCCAGTACAAATATCGATTGACCCGCAACAAAGGGGTGAAGGTTCAATACAACAAAAGAGTCAATCGACTACAACATCAACATATTTTCCAAAATGGGATGAAGACAATGGTTGAAGGACATGGATACAATTATCCATGTGTCATTTCATCTGCTCAATAAACTTAAACGATGAAGAAGTATGTTCTAACAAGAAATGATAGTTATGATAGGAATTCTCTATCCAACACATTCCTGTGTTATAGTAGTTTTCTTAAAAGATGACGAATCCTTATTTTATTTTGACACTCTTTCTTCCAACAATTAGTTATTTCTACTAAGCTTTAAACACTCAAGTCCTCTTCTTATATTCTTGGGAGAGTTGACGTTTGTTTACAGTCTTATAATAATTGGACTCTAACATACCCTATTTAAGAAGATGTTTTATTGAGAGACCGAGAAGACGTTAGAACATATGCTAGATATTTGCAGAAGATTAGATTGAATAGAAATTGCTACATTATATGTTTTTGATACATTTGATATATAACAATAAGAAGATTACTCCTAATATATGATTACTGAGTTAATTAAAGAAGATATTGTGGAACGCAACGCTCAAGCAAGGTCCACTTGAGGTATTGTTGATTCCACATAATAGTTCATTACTTAGATTATGCATTGAAGTTTTGAATTTTGATTCTTAGTTTATATTGTAATTCATTGCTACTTTTGAGATTTATAATTCAATACTTTAATCTATATTTAGTTCAGTGATCAAGTTTAGTTAAGTGCATGCTACAACATAAGAATTAACTGGTTAGAATTCATAGAAGTAATGGGTACCTGTAGCAACTAGCAGTAATCAAATTATTTACTTTGTTTCTTTATTATAAATTATTTTGAATTATTCTTACATTTATCTGTACTCAATCAATTAAGTTAGGACTCTTGAATCCACATACAATACCAATGGCATCTTAAGTCTACAACTCCCTAGCTAAGAATTGAATGAAGCCCCATTTTTAACAATGAACTCCTTAGATATGAAGGATTGTAAGGTCCATTAAGTCGTGTGTATGATTAATTACACCGATTAATTAGATATTAGGGGAAGCTCTACATCGTCACGCACCACTTTCCATACTCAACCCATGTGTCAATCCTATGTTTTATTGAGTAGGATTACTTTATCATAGGCATTTCCAACATTTGGTTAAATGTTGCGAGCTTATGAAATTATGACACCTATCATCAAGGTGTCAACTTATGTCTTTATTGCAACCTCCCTTCGCTTCGCAAGTTCAAATTGAGCACCCACATATGAAGCCACATCGATGTGAAATATCACAAGTGTTAATGTAAGAATATTTTCAACCTTCATATACTTTGCCTTGGTGGTGAACAAATAATTTATTTTTATTATATCACATTCATACTTGTTATTGCGGGCTCATTTCAGTTGGCTTCCTTTAGCATGCGAGTGTGATGGGTTGCCATGTGTAAAGTGTTATGTTCACTTTTTGAGCTTCATCAACAAATGGAGAATTTGTATATGATCATAGAATAGAATAGAAGACTTTTAACGTCCATGAGACCAAAAGAAGGCCTATGGGATAGTGACCCCAACAATTTTAGCATTGTGAAGTGTCGTTCTCCTGCAATTTAATTTGATAATGAGCTCTCCCATTCTGTCCACCCATTCCATGCTGAATAAATCTTTAAAATTTTGTATTGTTAACCCACTTGTGTAGCTTCCTCTAATGTCACTGTAAGCTTTGCAATCTAGAAGAAAATGCTTTTCTGTTTCCACCTACCTTGCTGCATAGAAGATACAAACCCTCTCTTCCCAAACTTCTTTTGGCCTTTTCCACCTCCCCGTTTCACATCGAAGACGATGCGAGTTAGTCCTCAATTGTGCTATGAGAATCTTCGACCTCCACAGAATATTTGCCTCTATATATTCCTTTTGTTGATGGTCCAAGTTAGGATTAAATTCTTCTACATAATACTTTTTCTTTCTCCCAACCACCCTTGTCCACATATTCTTACAAAAAATTTCAACCACATACAACTTTAATTCCTTACTATTATTAGAACACTCGTTCAAGTGAATGTGCCACTTTCTCATCCACTTACAATTTTGTTTCATCCATGCCTTCTTTCTTTCACCTAAGACACCTCTAAAAACAACATCTGGCCACTGATGCGTTTCCATCTGCTCAACCTTTTTCAAATATCTCAAAAGACTCACCATAGCTATGGCCTCAATAGGAATTGCCCCTATTTCAACAAGAAGTATTTCATAGGGAACCAAAGATTTTAGTTTGAATTTTGTTGTGATCAAACACTTTTGAATTCTTTCTATTTGTACGCACTTGATGTCCAAAGTGTTGCTAGTCCAAATTTCACACCCATAAAGGACCACTGGTATAACTAGCAACCCAAACAGTATTTGAATAGTTTTCCAATCCCATAACTTTGCTTCTTTGTATCTGTTTTGAAGAGAAAATAGCGCTCTCCAACCTCCCAAAGTTCTTTTCCTTCTGCAAGTTTCCCAACATAGCTTGTTGTTGAAGTCAATTCCTAGGTATTTATACTCTATTACTTCCTCTAGGATACTCCCTTTGAAATAAAAGTTGAACTGATTTTTTTCTTTTTCTTAGAGAATACCATGATCTTGGTCTTACTAATGTTAACTTGCATACTGACATCTTTGTAGAAATGCTCAAGAGCAGCCAAATGCACTTGCAACCCTTGAACAGATCTAGCAATCAAAATAAGATCATCTGTGTATAAAATAAGTTTTACAACATACACTCCTAAAGGGACACCTTCTCCACCCTTCAAATTCAACCACTCCTCAAGCTTATCGATATAAAGGCCAAAGAGAGTAGGAGAAAGAGGGCAACCTTGTTTAACCCCAATGTCACTCCTAAAGCTTTCTGAAGTACTTGCCTGAGTTCTGATTTTTACCCTAACATCCTCATAAAGCCTATGGCAACAACTCTAAACTGTTCAGGAATGCCAAGATCTTTCATTCTATCCCACAAATTTTGCCTAGGAACTGTGTCAAAAGCCTTCCTGAAGTCCACAAAACAACAAAAGGCTTCCCCTTTCTCATCCCAAATATTTTCAATGATATGCCTTAAAGTGATGCCATGATCAATTGTTGAGTGTTTTGGCCTAAAATCCGCTTGCCCCTTTGCTCTCTTATTTTTAATTTTTGCCCACTTTCTCATTATGTGCTCAATCATGCTGCCAAACAATTTTGCAAACAAAGGGTTGATCATGATGGTACGATAATTAGATGGGTTGTTAGCATCCCCACTCTTGAATAGGGGAATGGCTAAGCTAGTTATCCAATCTTTCAGAAACCCACACTGAATAATATTTTTAAATATATGCATAATGTGAGGAGCAATGATTTCCACCCCCCACTTTAGATACTCCGCTTGAAGCTCAACCAAGTCTCTTGCCTTTCCTATCCTCAACTTTTTGATACCTTCTTTAACTTCTTGAAAAGTGAAAAGCTTTGTTGATGTGTTTACCCTTGGAGGATTTTCATTCTCTACATCTTGCTCATATAAGTGTTTTTCATATTCAAAGCCACCCCCCACTTTAGATACTCCGCTTGAAGCTCAACCAAGTCTCTTGCCTTTCCTATCCTCAACTTTTTGATACCTTCTTTAACTTCTTGAAAAGTGAAAAGCTTTGTTGATGTGTTTACCCTTGGAGGATTTTCATTCTCTACATCTTGCTCATATAAGTGTTTTTCATATTCAAAGCATTGAGCTGAGGTGATTTTATTCTTCGTTTCCTCCTTCTTTGCTTGAAGCTCTTTCAAAAAGAGCTTTGGGTTGTTCTTCCCAAGATAAAACAATTCTTCCCGTCTAGTGCTCATGAAACCTATTTTTTTAACTTTTACCATTTGCTTGTATAATCTTGTATTTTCATTTTCTTTACCTAGCTGCATGTTGGCTTTCCTTGCAACTTTACATTCCTCGTCAAACCAAGCATTTGCTGGAAATTGACTTACTTTTTTTCTCTTATTCTTTGCCCTTTTGCAGCCAACAAGAGCCTCTTGAATTTTATGCATTAGTTGATGAATTTTAAAACCTTGCATTTGATTCCTTTCTTGTTGCATTAACTACCTTAAAGTTTTCATAAATATGTTACAATTTTCTAGTGTTAATAAAATATTGCCCTTTTTTCAGTTTGATGAGCAGGTTGCTCCTGTTTCATAGATTGGTAAATTTTAGGTCAGGACAACCAAAGGAAAACATGATTATAATCAGACTTTAAGTCTTCCACGGGTTCCTCAACCATAACTTTCATTATTTTGCAAACAAGGGTTTGCGAGAAAATAATATATTCAACAACGCTTGCCCCATTATATGTTTTGCATGTGAAATTACTAGAGTTCATCTAATGTCCCATTCCATTATAAATAACTAGATCAAAAATTCCACAAAAGGCAAGTAACTCTTCACCAAAATGGATGATGACCCCTCTATCCTTTGAACACCTCGCCCAAAGCTGATTGTCTTTTTCTATTAACCAGAGAGGATTGTTATCTTTTTTATTGCGCAAGCTACACACTTGCTCATTGGTTGTCCTTGCATTAAAGTCGACCACTAGAAGAACTTCTCCTTGCTACGAGAAAGAGGAAATATATTTTTTGAGAGATGCATACGGGTCCTTACCATCTAGGCCATTCTTTTTGTAGGTTTTTGACCCTTGCGGGGCGAAATAACATGCTACAATTAATATAAGTTTATTATTTTTTGAGATTTTAAACCATATGTATTGCTTACTTGGGTCTATTTTTTCTAACTGAATGTTTCTGCCCCAAGCCTTTCTTATTAAGACCATAATACCACCATACCCCTTGCCATTACCAGTTGCCTCATTCCAAACCAAATTTTTTGTATAGCCGTCAAAAATAGGTGACTTGCAACCTTCATGTTCATGCGTTTCTACAAGACATACAATGTCTCTCCCATCAGCAATCGACCCTAATCCAAGTCCTCTTCTCCATAGATAGCCTCTACAATTCTAGCACACTAACTCTAGTTTTTCCTGGGGGGGGGGCTACTTGCTATTTACTTTGGGACCAAAGGCTCATCACCAAAGTATTAGCTTTTTTCAACCATTTTTGTTGTGTTCCATTTGTTGTTGCCATTGTTGTCCTTACATCTCCTTTGTTATACCCTTGCTGTGTTGTATTATTTTGCGTGAAAAGGATCGATAATGATTTCTTTTCCCTTATACAACCATGCCTTTTTACCCTCTCCTCTAGCTATTCTTATTTTGGACAGCTCCTCCCTTCTCACTGCCTCTTGCATGACAGTTAAATCTTCATCTAAGAAGAAATAGGAGCCCTTCAAAAGCCTCTTTTGGCTTAACAACTGGTGTTTCTCTTCTAAACTCCTCAAAGTAACTTTGATGGGCCTCCAACTCTCCTCTCTTAGCTTTCCAACCCTTTTCGCTTGCAAAATTTGACCCCTCCATTCTAGCACTCCTATCTGATTGTCGAGTCAAAGTCCATCACACTAGGTACAATGCCATCCTGGTTCTTTATACCTTGATGCATCGTACCTATGTGTGTTATCAAACATAAAGTAATTGGCCCTTTTAAACTCCCAACTTTTGGTAAGCAAATAATCATCATCATCATCTCTAATAACGTAGGCTTGTGGATCCTCCTTTCATCATCTTATTCTTCTATCTTTACTAAAATTTCTATCCAAAATCGGTGTGTTGTATCAAAATATACACAAGGCTACCCATGGCCGATGACTGTCTATACATCATCAAAATTGTCTACGTCAAATATTTGATCTTTCTAAAGAACTATCTTTCGTCCTCTGATCAATAGAACCACTCCTCTTGCATTTTATTGTGATCTCGGTTGAAAAATTGAACATTTCTACTCGATCTCCCGAGGGGGCAATATACCAGCATAATCCTTCTCGCTAGGGCAATAGTGGGGCATTTGAAAAAAAATAAAAATTGAACTTTGATCACAATAGTTTATTCTTTGAACCAACACAACGAGTGCATTGCTTCAAAGAGGGGCAAAATGTAGACATGAAAAATATACCGACACAGTTGATCCTGATTACTAACATCATTTCTTCCTAAATCATCTTCTTAACTTGTCATCACTTTTCATCCCTTAATTGAATAAATCATTATTTATTTGATTAACTCATTCTCTCCTGTTAATTAAATTAATCAATTTGATTTAATTAACTCTATGTCTCTATTTGATTAAATAATTCATTTTATTTAATTAAATCCCTAAAGTCATCCCCTTAAATTAAATAAATTAATCTTTATTTGATTTAATCTACCATCATGCTCCTTAGTTAAATAAATCAATTCTTATTTAATTAAGTCTAAATCATTAAACCCTTCCTCTCAATTTGATTTAAATCAATGCATAAATTTAAGTCAAAATTGTCACATCTGTTAAATCCCTCATTAAATTAATTAACCTTTTGATTAATTTAATCCTAATCTCCAAATTCCTCTAGAGAATGCAACTTGCACAATAAATCAATTTATTTGATTTATTAAATCATCATTTTCCATTCAAAAGGGCATCTTTTGTGGAATATTCTTCCAATTCAAAAATCCCTCCAAAAGGGGATGGGTACTTCCAACAAGGCATTTAATGCCTCTTACATGTCCTTGGCCTTGAGCCAAGTGACATTAACTCCATTCTTCTCTCTGTCCAACATGTCACTTTCAAAGTTCAAATTTGAATCTCATAGCATTTATCATGCACATTGACCAAAATGTAAACAACCTTCATCCATTCACATCTTGACAAGTGACACTTGGCCATTGGATGTTGAATGATCCATATTGCTCAAATATTGCTCATTCTTCCAATTTGAAATCTGTAAGTGAGAGGCCCTTCCTCTCATTCAACATCCACAATTTGAATGCAAAGTTATCATCTTCACATTAGAGCAATTTCATATTATTTCTTGAGCATTTGCCATCACCATAGCTAGGTTATTG
The DNA here is from genome assembly GCA_007115665.2 of Sequoiadendron giganteum. Lineage (NCBI taxonomy): Eukaryota > Viridiplantae > Streptophyta > Pinopsida > Cupressales > Cupressaceae > Sequoiadendron > Sequoiadendron giganteum. Next base: position 685,130,875 of record CM021104.1, on the reverse strand, counting down.
CAGGTTTTCTCAAGAACTCATCTTGTTTTTCACCATCAAGTGGATCAATCTCCATCAAATCATCAAACCTACTAAGGAGTTGGGAAAAGGCCAATTTCTACACATAATTGGCATCAATTCCCCCATGGGATTGATAGTTTGTTCATTAAAATGGGATTTATTTACTTTCATTTGTATTGTTCTTCATTTTCTTCCTATGTTAATGTTTCAATTTAATTTCATGGGGAATCTTTGTTCTTGCTTGCAATTTGATCTCACATTTGTTTGTTTGCTATGTTTGTGCAGGTATAGGATTGGGGTTCACACATATAAATGTACAAATCAAGTAAGAGGAGTTGAGATGGGGCTATAAACACCATCTCCATCACATGTATCCTTAGTAGCTTGCACCCCTACTTTTTTTTCCATAATCCTTACTTTATGAGTTTTTGTGCTTTGTGTGTTAGCTGTAGCCTTCCCTTTTTGCATATGTTTCCTTTTTGTATGTTCCAGTTTTACCTGAGATATTCTCTAGTTTAGAATACCTTTATATTGCTTTGCATTTACCCACACCCATTTGTCAATTTTATCCGAAAGAGCAATTTTCATATTCCCAAAAAAAATTGTTTTCCCACCACCAAAGGTTTCATTTTCAATGTGTGTTGCTTATGTGCTATCCATTGGAAAGACAAGTGCAATTTTTTGCAAAACAATGACAACAAAAGGGAGAAAACCCTATTTTAAAATAAAAATGAGACAAGAAAGCTCCTTACAGCCACTCACCTGACCCACTGGACCTTTGTTTAAAGCAACCGGACCCACTGCCCGCATAGGAAAAGCTCCTGACAAAAACAAAAAGATTCTTGTGTCTATCGCTGCCTGCCTGTGAATGCGGAAGCCAGAGTCCAAGAATCTTTCATGCCAGCAGAACACGCCTCCACATGAGTAGAACACGCCAAAAACCACACCGTTTCCAAATCTTTCACGCTGTTTCGAAATCCTCTATCACCAATGACTTCGCCATTTCCTCTATTGCCAAAGTAGGTAAAGATGCATTCATGAAAGTGGTAAGAGGCCAAAAGAAACAACTGCATTCCAAGGACTGCACAACAACTTCATAACAGTAATAACGTATGGTCTAATTTGCATGTTTAGGTGGTGCAAGGCCAAATGGATGGATAATCTTCATATAGTTCAAGCTTATTGTAGGATTTAGAAGGAATTTTTTCTTAAGCCCACGATGATGCGATCATTTACCATGTTAAGATTAGTTAGCATGGGCCTGAGTTTCTTCCTTGTAGTTAAAGTTAATATACACAATCGTGCCCAAGATACACATGTCATGATTTCGTAAGCTTATTGCTTATCGCGGGTTCTAATGGACGAGACAAATTCAAGCAATGAAAGTATGAAATGATGACACATGTCCTTTTTTTGTGTCATGTCAACATATCTATCTAATATTTTCAAAGATTTTGTGGGGCCACCTATGTGATTTGTAAAGGAGCTTTCTACAAGAATTAAAGAAAAAATATTTTCAAATATCTATAGGTTGTGATAGCCGTAGAGTTTTCCAAGTCAGATCAAGATCAAGGGCTAATATTCAAAATCGGAAAACGATTACCTATGACCACCCTTTTCATACGTATGATCTTTAATGGTGTCCCTTGTTAATATCTACTGTATTCTTCTATATTTTCAAGGCAATTTTTATTATTTTGAGTTCTCATAAACCTTGCAAAGCATCCTCCATGAAGAATTTGAAAAATCCAACCCACTTGAGCATTCAAATTTTCAAATTAGTGTTTTCAAAGCAAAAAATGGGTAAGTCTATTTTCTTAATCTACATAGTGAAATTTTAATCTCTGAAAGGTTTTTCTAGTCTGTTTAGGTCAGATTCTGGTTAAAAATCAAGAATAGAAGCCCCATAGCTTATGAATTTTCAAAATAATTAAAAACCCTTGTCACCTATAAAACCCTAATTCGATAAACCAAACCTTGATTCTTAAAATGGCCAGCTCGTTGGGAAAATGAAAGAGGGGTTTAGATGAGGATATTTTACAACAATTTCTTGGGTCATCTAAGAGAGCTAAGCATGCTCGAGGTTTCAACATTTTCTCAAACAAATTAGTGGGGAGGGAAAAGGATGTTAGATATGCCACTATATCGGCCCAAGGATGGAATCTATTCATATATGGTTTGAAGAAATGTTAGTCACCAAGGAATTTATCAAACATATAGAATTTGGATTTGGTACGACTGGTTGTCATAAATACATTAATTAATGTTGACCTAATTAGAGAACTTTCAAGAAGATATGACCCTAATAGAAGGACAATTTACAATGAAAACGATGTAAAGTTGGTAAGTCTTGATAGGGGGTATATTTGTGGGGTCTTTCAATTGACCAAAAATGCACATGTTCCCATTGACCTTGGCTCCATCCAAAGAGAATATTTTAGAGATACAAATGGCTCCACATCATCGAAGAAGAGGTCCAAATAGAAAATCAGTTCTAGATTCACTAGGGATGAGGTAGAGTCCTTTAATTATTACATATTTACAGACCACTTCATCAACAAATATTATGTATTATGTTAGGTTTTGAGCATGGATGCCAAGATAAAAATACCAACTCCCTTATTGGTGATGGATGCAAATGTACAAAATAAGGATATTAATAGAATCTTTGACTAAGCCACATTTATATCTAATGGAATTCATAAAGAATTAACGGAAATCAAAGGGATGAGACAGTTGTACATTTTAAATGATATTATCTATGTGCCATATCATTTTGTATAGTGGCAAGAGAATTTAGGCCCCTCAAATACAAATAAGGTTCCAAGATGAAAATGGATTCATCTTGCTATTCCAAGCAAATTTTTATATCTGGGACATACATTGTGACAAGTCCAGTTATGTGATTTTCTAGGAGTTCTTTGTTAAAGAAGTGATAAGGAATTCTGGGGTTTCTATTGATTGCAGAATCTCTAAGAAGGCTAGAAGTTTTTTAAGGTCATTGGACTTGACTCCTAAGTTGGGAATTGATCATAATTGGGGTGATTGGTTCTTTCATGCCCATTATCCAGTGATAAGGATTTATGGTGTACCACTTGCACCCTATATACTGCCAAGGACACTATCATATAGAATTTCTTTATTGGAGATCACTTGGTAGTTAAATGAGGTAGATAAAACTCATTTGAAAAATATGAAGGGGTCTGTGCTACCACCTAGTATTGTATTTTCTTATTTCATGATCACTGGTAAAGAGGTTTTGGAGTTGAAATACTCCAAATTATAGCCATACAGGATGAAGGTGGATGTACAAAGAAATTGTGATCTTGAACATTTATCCACCAGGCTAGAATGAGGGTAAAATTGGCCGGCTACACTCATCAGTTTGATAATATTGAGGACTTGGTCATAAATTACTCCTCTAAATCTAAAGTCTACAAGAGGAGAATCTTGGGTGAGAATCCAAATTGTAGAAGAAAAGAAGAAGGGATATGCTCCCACCTATAAAGGAGCATATTCAAAAATTGAGGACCTACTTCTCAAGATTTTAGTCATGATTGATAATGCTATCAATCTTATAATAAAAGCTCCTAAATTAACATTGGATAGACCTAGGCTTGCCACACAAATTATTATTCAATAACCTCTCCAACAGATACAACCTTTTCAATAGATAGGTCCTCAACCGTTGGTTGAATATCTTGATGATGAGGACGATGTACCAAACATTGAAGAGATCAAAAAATTAGTGCATTCACCTTAGAGGGTTATTCTTGAGGCTCCCCCTCATAAAATAATGATAGTAAATTTTGAGACTGGGGGAGAGGCTATAAATGATGTTAGGGCATTATCATGCACTACTTTCATGTCAAATGATAAGTTTGTTAAGTTCAAGGTATTTAAAGAATTTTTGATAAAGAATAAAGCAAAGTAATATGCTCTGGTTATGAAAGAGAAGAAGAAAAATATCTCCAAAGATGAGAGAGAAGAAATGGGGAAGAAGGTTCTGGAGGAGGTGAATTTTGATGTGATTGAAATCTCTCCTGAGGAGGGAAGATAGATTGTAAGAAAAAGTGGGTGTTTAGTTCTAAAAGGATGGGACATTGTCTTTGTAGTTGCATTGGATACTATTATAAGGAAATATACTAATGAGTCCATACTACAATTTGAAGAACAATCTCATGACCTATATTTTGGCTTAGGGTTCAATGCTAAATATGAAACCCTAGTCATATGGTTTGTACATCCTAAGGATAACAAGCCACAAGTGATAAAGAATATACATGAGCTCACTAGATATTTGATTTTTAGAAGACCTATAGATACTAGTTCTCCATAGTTAGTAGCTTTGACTGTAAATACTAACTTTTCAGTGAAGCTATAGTAAAGAAATGTCAAGAAAATTTTACAAGTCTCAAAAAGAGAAACTAAAGTTATTACAAGAGTATAATAAAGTTGTTGCCTTGTTTTCCCATCCTTAGAGAATTATTGCAACATCGATGATCCCACAACCATCCCCATCCTCCACATACACATCCTTCTAAGATAGGGAAACTTATGCCCTAAGAATCAATTAACTGAGTAAAGAAATTGAAAGGGAAACAAAGGAAGAAGGTGATAAGAAATTGATTGATATGGTGGATAACTTATAAGGAGATAGGTTATTTAGCATCCTCCATCACCTTGAAGGGACATTGAATGGTTACAACACCCTAAGAAATTCCTATGCTAACTTGTAAAGGAGGAGATTCACTAATCTCAAGACGACAGGGTCTTAAGCAACAAATAGCCCTCATTTACCTCAAAAGACACTGCTCAAGTGAAGGGATCAATGATGGAGAATATTTGCATAATTTGACTGAATTGACACTAAGATTTAAATAATAAGAATATTAAAATCACCTAATCACAGGAATAAATGACACAATTTAGTTCTTTGATATATAGAAACAAAAATTACAAAAACCATAGATTATACCTTCAAGCGGTTTTCTCTCGACCGTAGATGTCAACATGTTGTGTGGATGTGTGCACACTGTGTTGTCTCTGATGGAACAAACAATAAAAATCTAGAATCCAGAATACCCAACTCGCCAAATCAATTCATCTACACACAAACAAAATAGGAAAATGTTGGGGGTTGTTTAGGGGCTTGCCTCAGTCAAACCCCCATTTCGGTGTTTTCACCTCCACAAATAGCCAAGTAGGATTGAGATATATAGAATGCATAAAGAAAAGACGTGTGATAGAAACAAACCCCATAAAGGAGGGAAACCCCTATCACAAATATAATTAGATAAATAAAGATAAGACTATATAGATAAGATTATCTAAGATAAAATGCCAAGAGAGTGTTACCAACAGCCTGTAGCTCCCCTCTTGGATTGATAGATGTGATAAACTTGTGAGAAAGAGGAGTCTTGATTATTTTGTGAGAGATAATTTTAGCAGAGCTTCGTTGTGAGAGTGAGAGAGAAAGAGAGCCTTCTATTTTTCATAGTCCTTCAAAATGAGGGTGAAAATGGGGTTTTATTAAGTTGCATCGGAAGGAGGAGTCGTTACACATGCATCCTTGCCGCTATGACATGTGTCATGGGAAAAAGACAAAATATTCACATTTGAGTCTAGAAAAGTACGGAGACACTAGTGCGTCGTGCAAATGTCTATGCATTACACTATTTTTTGACCAAAATTTCATGAGAATCAGACACTCAAGCTGCTAGTGCTTCATCATTGTCACCTATGAAGTCAAAATTGTGAAATTATAACTTATAGGGTTTTGTCGTAAATAAGGTGGGCCTGAATAAATAAGTGTAAAACTGCCACAGGGTGCAATTTTATGACACTACATTTTCCCCCCACTTTAGTGAGCTGATTTTTAAGAAAAATCAGCTACACTAAAGTAGTTAGAAAGACATAAACATTGATTGAAATTTTAACAATTTTTGTAAAAAAGATACTGTAGAAGTCACAGAGTTCAAAAAGGCAGATACTTAAAATGCCCCTAGCATTCGAGCTCAATGAAAAACTACATCTAATGTAAGGTTTGATTATGCAAAACTCAAAAATGGGTCAGTTTCAAAAATAGAAGAAACTACCATGTCGAGAAGAATGCTTAAGAGAATTTTTAGTGAATCGAAAGAAATTTTTGATAAAGAAGTAAGCATATTCTCCCTCCTATTCTTTCCCTAGTCAAGAGGGTAAAAACAAGAAGGTAGGGAAGTCTAGGGCAAGTTCGCCATGAAAAATGGGTAAATTTTTGCCTATATACTCCCATTATGAGCCCAAAGAAGGTCTTTTCATTATTTACCATGAGGATTTCGTTGAGTTTTTGATAGAGCACTGAAAAAAATGCGTCACAAACATGAGATACAACTACCCAAGATTGAGGAGCTATGGTCCATGGTGGAGAGGGCGAGCCACTTGATGAGGTACGAGGAAAATTTCACCCTTTGTCATTTTTTGGCATTTTTAGCCTTAGAAGTTCCATGAGCAGCATAGGAGTCCAACCGACGCATCATAGTCCGACGTACATGTTGATGTCCTTCCTACACATTGTCATCCAATTAGGTCACAGATGCTAGTGTGTCAGACAGACGTCTACACGATGTGCAAGCGTCTGAGAGAGATTATTAAAATCTTGTTTAAAGAAGTAGAATAAATAATATAGAATGAGAGACTAAATATGGATAAAGTAGAATGCATGGCATAGTTTTATTTTCTACAGGACCTTCTTGAGATCTACGAGCATGGTGGTGGAGTTTTCCTATCACTTCTTAGGAGTCGAACTAGGCAGATTTGATCGATGAGTACTCACTACTACAACGAGTCAGGCTGTCGTGGGTCTATACTATGTTAGAGATCTAGTTCCGTACTCCCATGTTGAAAGCTCTGATGGAGAGATGGGACACATAAACCTATTTTCATCTCCTTACAGGGGAGATGAATGTGACTCTCTTAAATGTATACCAGATTCTTTGATTACCCATCCAAGGAGAGAGGGTGGTCTATGAGGAGGGACACACGACACGGGATGCACAAGTGGAACAATAGTATTGCATCGACTATGTCATTGTGAAGGATACCACCAAGCACATTTACATGCGGTGGTTAGAGAAGGGGCGCATCGTAGTGTCGCTAGTACATTGTGCGATGATCACGATGGTGGAAGTGCAAGTAGCCATCGATGGGCGAGGCTCTCACCTTTGTGGGGGCCTCGTCCATTGAATTAGAGAGATGGAGGAGCACATGATTGTATATTCCTGGGGGCGGAGCATGCTTGCACATTTCTACCATGACCTCAGGTGATACGTCCATTTTGAGTACCATAGTGCTTCTTGCATGCTCCATTAGGTATGGGCGTTCAAGCATATCACCTACATATGGCCAACCGGGTATCCTCACGGTGTAGGGCAGGAAGATCCTCATGCACATTGGACATTTGAAGATTTACTCTTTTGGCGATAGATTTTTGATAGATTGGCGAGCGCAGATGTTAGATGGTGGTCGTACAGGCATATGAGGACCTATACCACAAATAGGTGGTAGCCGTGGTGCATGTAGCAGGACAAGATTTTGATTGGGAGGAAAAATCACATAATTGTCCTATACTACTAGCATTAGGTGGCCTGCCAATTGAGCCAAGTATAGGTGATCCCTCCTGTAGAACCCATGTACATACAATCACATTGGAGTGTGGTGTGAGAAAGATATCATCCTTGCCCCACCATCGTCGGTGTCACACTCAATGATGATGATGGTGAGGATGATGACCTACTGGAGGCCCTTGTTATCGATGACATCCATCTATTAGTTGGCTTCACCAATTGGTGGGCGACAATAGGTCCAACTCTAATTTTCCCAACAAACTCCCTTGAGGGAAATATTGGTGCATACGATTTAGGTGGTGAGGTGACAAAGAGAGGTGGAGAAGAGGTCATAGTAGAGGAAAATTGAGCAGAGGAGAGACCTAGGTGGTGACGGTGAGTGTCCTCACTTGTACATGCATCGATGATCTCTGTCACACCACCAGGTGCCCTAATGATTGTACCTCCTTCTGTTGTCACTATAGGAGCCAACGTCACATCCACTAGTGGTGCTACACCTCTGGACCCACACTAGTAGGCCAAGGACCTAGGTACAAATTACTTTTGATATAGAGATAAGATAGAGAAGTCGTTTGAGTTCAGTGATTTCATTGTATGCTCATATATATATATATATATTATGATGCATACTTATATCATCCACTTTCTCTTTGATTGCAATGTTTACACATGAGTGGATCAACTTCTATGGTCGATGCATAGGAGAGGCAACCCTAAGTGTCCAGATTCAGGGCTAGGTCATGGATGCACATAGGCTACAATCATTGGGGTGACATGCCCGATTATTCAAGCATATAGTGTATCTTCAAATGACTTATGAGGAGAGCTACATGGAGTTGGTTCAATGTGCTATAGATTTGGAAACCATGATTGGGCAGAGAGATCATCAGGGTGTAGAGCTCCATTATGTCCTTACTGAGAGAGACCTGGAAATGACGATAGCCAAGAGTGTCGAGCAGGCACGTGACGCTCTCTAGAGTCAGGTCAATGATCTGAAGAGACAGTTAGAGGCTACTAGTAGGACCCCTACAGATCTACAACATCCACAAGTGCAACGGCTAAGAGATGAGTTGGCAGCAGCGAGGCAGAGAGAGGATACAATGACAAAGTGTATCACTACTATGAGGGAGAAAGTGGGAGAGCTTAGAAGAGAGCTACGAGGACTCTAATCACAGAGCATGTCTATTTCATAGTCACATCAGTCACACTCTCATGCTTCTATACGCTAGCCATCCCCGCCACCACCAGTACGAGAGGGTTTCAAGAGCCATGCCCCAACGGGTAGATGTATTTTTCTCATTGTATAGCATTTTTGATATATATATATATATATATACATACATGAGATTTTGGATCGATATTATGTGTTTCATGTGTATGATTTCTTTTCATGTATGGTTATACTATGGATGTATATTTATGAATGTATGCTTAGATTAGATCCTATCATAATTTAACTAAATACACATTGGATGTATGCTTGATTAAATACAATGATGATCTAATCATTGCCTAATGATGTAGATAGAATGTATGATGTAGAATGTATGGATAAAATAATTAATCAAACACAATGCACTTATAATAGCATAGAAATAAAACACACACACACACATATATATCATAACACAAATTAAAGAGTAATGTGTTAGTGAATGAGTGTCATAGAATAATGAGCTACGATCCTTGGAAAAGGGACAAGCGTCATGCACATTCCACATAGAACCGATGCATAGTATCTGTGAAGGTGCATTGAATTGATTGGTTCTTTTAGAGGAGTACCATCCATATAAGACAATCCATAGGCACCAAAACCATACACGAAGGTGATTATGTATTGACCTAACCATTTAGGGCTAAATTTACCCTTTTGATTAGGTGGCACATTTCCATTTCTATGGTTTTGATAGGGAATGAGATCACCCACTTTAAAAGTGTGAGAAAGAAAACCTTGATTGTAATGCTTAGAAACAAACTTTTGATAAGCCTAAAGATGATCGAGGGCCTTTAATCGGCACTCATCGAGCAACTCAAGCTGATTTATACATTCAACACGATAAGTGTTGTCATCAATTAACCCTTTAAGGGAAACTTGCAAAAATGTAATTTCCAACTCTAAAGGCATAATAGCCCTACAAACGTTCGTGTAATAAGCTCATAATGCATAAGTCAATTGAGTATTCCAATCTTTTCCATGTTTATTAACTATTTTTTGAAGAATTAGTTCAATAGTTTTATTAGACGCTTCCACTTGACCATTAGATTGAGGATAGTAAGGTGTAGAAAATTGATGTTGAATATGAAACCTCTAAGAATTGCTTTACCTCTTTGTTCTTAAATTAAGTACCATTTTCAAATACACGGGTATAAGGAAATCCAAATCGAGAATAATGTTATTTAGAAGAAATCTACATATTGCTTTAGCATTAGTGGATCGAAGTGGAATAGCTTCAACCCACTTCGTAAAGTAATCGATAGCTGTGATGATGAACATATTTCCTTTAGAAGAAGGAGATATTTTCCCAATAATATCCAACCCCCATGTTGTGAATGGCCAAAGGAGAGGTCTGACTATGAAGTTCTTGTGCAAGAGTTCAAATAAGATTACTGTGTTATTGACATTGAGGATATTTCTTGACAAAGGCAAAGGATTCTTGCTCCATTGTTTTCCAGTAATATCAAATATGAATCAGTTTATGCACTAAGGATTTACCACCAAGATTTCCACCCCAAGAGCTCAAATGAGCTTCTTGAAGGGAAAGGGGTATTTCAACCTTAATGAGACATCGAAGAAGAAGACCATTGTAAGATTTTTGATAAAATGATGTAGCAAGCCGAAAGCTTTCGTATCTAGACACGGGTATTCTTACTAGAATCACCAGGAAAAATTCAAGCCTTTATATAGTCATAGATAGCCAAATACCATTCCCTTGAGTCTATATGTGCACACATAAGACTAACAAAAGGTATAGGTTTATCCGAGACAAGGGATCAGAGAATCTGAACCATAAAGTGGTACTCATCTATACCATCATCTAAGGGTACAAGGGAAGCAACGTGTTGTGCCTTGCACACATGCCCCATCTAAATGGGGACCCCCTCTTTCCTTTTTTTTTAATCTTTGTGGTTCCTTTCCTTTTCTCTTTAGGAGAAATGCCCTTGAAATTTTGCCTTTTGAGTCAATCTTCTAGTTATTTGTCAAGTTCTCATCAAATAGGGCAGATTTGAATGTTTGCAACTAAGAAGGACCAAGTGAGAAGTCATTGGAAATCATTACTTGTTGGTTAGAAAGTCTTCGAGAAATTTTCCATTTTGGCAAATTTTTCCATTTCGAAGAATTTTCTATTTCTGGGAATTTTTCATTTCATGGAAATTCACCTCTCATAGAAAAAACCAAAACTGTCAAAAATCTATGAAATTCAAAAAATCTGCAAAATTCCAAAATTTCTGAAATTTCCCATTTTTGGAGATTTCTTCATCCCTTTGAATTTCCCATTTGTGGATATTTCTTCATCCTTCAAAATTTCCCATTTTTGAAGATTTCTTCATCCCTTGAAATTTCCCATTTTTGAATATTTCTTCATCCCTTGGACTTTCCCATTTTTAGAGATTTCTCCACCCCATGGAATCTCCTAAACTCCATGATAGGGTGAAATCTTCTAAAATCCATGACAGGGTGAAATCTCCTAAAATCCTTGACATGGAAAAATCTCCTAAAATCCATGACATGGTAAAATCTCCTAAAATTCACAACCTAAAATCCATGATTAGGTGAAATCTCCTAAAATCCATGATAGGGTGAAATCTCCTAAAATTCATGACATGGTGAAATCTCTTGAAATCCTTGACAAGGTAAAATCTCTTAAATTCTATGGCAAGGCTAAAATTCTGAAATTTTGTGATGGAACCAAAATCTTGAAAAGGTTTATTTTGATGTTCTAAGGATTGGCATTTTAATATGTGAATAAATAATAATGATATTTGTTAAATGTGGGAAAATGTGGGTTCTTTTCCTTATAATTTGAGCTAAAATTGATATATTTAGATTTATAAGGGAATTTTGTTCATGTTTGACTCATAGATGCAAGCTGAGAAGAGAGGAGATATCATAAAATTGTTATTGGAAGGAGATTAAATAAATAAAAAAAAGACCTACATATGGATTTGTGTCAATACTTGTTGGCCTGGGAGGTGTTGCGTATCCCAAGGTGCTAGGAGGGAAATTTAGAAAAGATTAAATTGAGTTAAACCAAATATTAAATGCAGCTCCAAGATTTAATGTTAGTCCACATAAGAATCTATGCCAAAGTATGTGCCAGCTATGCAAAGTGTTTTGGGGATCAACAACAAGGATTTATTTTAAATTTTCAATTGAGAACAAATACCAATATCAAGCTTGTAAGAATTTTTTTAACTGGAGATAAAAGGGGAATATTTTGTAAGAATTTAATGCACCTCCAATATTAAATACAAATGTAAACCACCCACATAGATGAATCTAGGCCATTGATCTCAAATGAATCTCAACCCTAAATTTGTATTTGGAAATCTATAAATGAGATTTTTCCTCATTTTGAAGGGTTGATCTAGAATTATTGTAAAGACACTTTTGAAGTTAATACAAGAGAAGAAATTGAAGTTGTGGTGTTATTTTCCTTGTTGCTTCTTAATATATGCATGGTTCCTTCTTCCAATTTCATTTCCAGTTTTAGTTTTAGTTCATTTGTAATGATGACAAAGTGTAGAAGATATTTGATGAATTTGTTGCTCACACTATTTGTGATTTGGTGATAGTAGGTTACTTTGCATAGTGAGTCTGACCCTTAATATATTAGTTCAATTGTGAATGTTTATGCATGTTGTGCTAGTAATTGGATGTATGTATGAATGTTTACAATTTGAAAATTTCTAAATTTTCCTTAGAAGATTGCACCATTTCTGGAGCATTGTGGGTTTAACCCTGGTTATTTATAGGATCTAATTTTTGGGGATTTGTCTATTTGTAGCATTAGCCATTGTTACGATTGACCTTAGGTTTTTGATATACGATTTTTAAACCCTTGTATTTTGACCTTTATTTTGAAATTTGGAACAATAAAACATCATAAAGTTACCATATTTAATGATTAGAAGTTATTTTCGGAGTGTAGATCTGAAAATACAGTAGGCGTTTATATCAGTTTTCATATTTTACAAAAGCCTTGTTTTAGAAGGTTTTAATTTTTGTTGAACCATAAATTCTCTTTGTGAGACTAGCAATACATTAACCACTGAGTTATATTTTCAAAGTCAAGACTTGATAATTGAAGCCTTGGGATTATCTTTCTGAAGTTTTTTGAAGATAGATTTCCTTTCAAGAGATAAGGTACTTTGTTACTTTGTCTATGTTGTGAATGTGCAAAACACTCATCAACACAATGCTTGCCATTGCATCCACATGATGATTTTCTCTCCTAGGAACACTATCTATAGTAAAAGAAGAGATCAAGTAAGGATAAATCCAAATCCAAGCACTGAGATAGCTTGCTCTACTTAGCTTGATACATTCCCATGATCTGATTTACAATAAGCTCAAAATCACCATGAATATAGATATATTTAACATTCAATGCTATCACGACACATAAGCCAACAATAAGGGCTTTGTACTCAATGATATTATTTGTACAATGAAATTCTAATCGAAAAGATAGAGGAACCAACTTTCATTCAGGTGAGATTAAAAATACACCTATCTTGGAGCTAGTTTGACATCTTGATCCATCAAAATACATTTCCCACATAGGTTCATGATCCAATGCAAACATATTTTTTTTGCAAGGTGTCACCCTTGGTCTCCTCGACATGGGCCAACACAGTGCTTGGGATTCATGACATGGTTTAACCACCTCTTGTGGATCTTGGATCTTGTATAAATCTGGTGGTTGTATCGAGCATTGACAGGTCGATCTTTTGGTGCAATGGTAGTCGCCTATACAAGAATTGGTATCAAACCTAAGGTCACAGGTTTGAACCCCTCGCTTGCGCTGGGGGATTGTTGCAAGGTGTCACCCTTGGTCTCCTCAATGTGGGCCAGTGTGACACTTGGGCTTCATGACATGGTTTAATCACCTCCTGCAGATCTTGGATCTTGTATAAATCTGGTGGTTGTATTGGTCATTAACAGGTCAATCTGTTGGTGCAACAACAACCACTTGTGCAACAATTTTCATCTAGGAACAAGTCTAGGTTAGGAAAAGAATGAGGTGAGCAATATTTTTCCAATTGATCAGTGAAAACTTATATTTTAATCACTTTCTAAGACACAAACTTAATATCAAACTTAGAGAGTAGCATCACCCATTTTTCTAACCTTCTAGAAAGATAAGTTCTAGTGAATAAGTGTTTAAGAAGACCACATTTTATGATCAATGAATCTTTGCACGAAGAAGATAATTTTGTAACCTCTGTGTTGCAAAAATGAGAGAAAGAAATTGTTTTTCCATAGCAGAGTATCAAGCTTCATAATAAACCAACATACTACTAATGTAGTAGACTACTCTTTCGTTACCATAATCATCATGTTGAGCTAAAAAAGTTGCTAAAGCATGAGGCGGTGTAGAAATATGTTGGCGTTACCATTCACACCTCTGGAGTGCATATTGGCAACAAAGAACTATGCACAGTGAATAATGACTACTCTTTAAATTAGGAGGGGAAGCTCCCTCTTTTGCTGATATGCGTGAAAAATTAAATGATCTAAATCCTATCTTTTTGACTCAGCTGGAAGAGGCACAAGGTTAAGAAAACCAATACATTACATCTAAGGTTTTTCTCTCGTTTTGCAGAGCTTAACTACAACTAACTTAATACTTTAATCTATCCTATTTCCTCAAGAGAAATAGAGCATGAGGACTTAGGAGCAGGGAATATTTGATGATAATCTTTAATTCAGGATTTCCAAGGAGGCGGGACACCTATCTGAGGTGTAGGCTGAAAGAAAGGTTATTGGAGACAACAACAAACGACAATCTCTACTTCTAAATTCCCAAGGAGGAGGGACTCCTATCCAAGGTGTAGATATGAAACAAAGATTATTAAGCACAACATCACATGATAAACTTTATCTCTAAATTCCAAAGGAGGAGGGACTCCTATCCAAGGTGTAGATATGAAAATAACTTATTAGAAACAAATATAACCCAGGACAACAAACTGTATGAAGGACCTATCACACAAATAAACGATCAACCAGTATTATATTAACAAAAGTGAACAATTACATAATAATAACATTTAGAAAAGGTGGCTCAACAATTTATTATCACAATAAAAGTTCTTGAACAGATACTAAATAGCAATACTTCAGTCGAATTGGGCTTAGCATGTACGCTATCATGAGAAAAAGTTAATTAAAAATGAGCAAGAGTGCTCTTATTTATAGAACTTCAAGGAGTAGAAAACCCTAAAATATCCTTGAGTTTACACTCAGTCTTGCAAGCATGCAAGATTTTATTCTCTAACTATATGCAACCTAGCAGTTAACTAGGAAAACAACATCAATTAACTGAACTATACAAAATAAATGGATGTGCAAGTCCTTATTGAATTGAAAGTCAACTAATAACTAACATCGGTTAATTGAAACTGAAAACTAAATGAAAACTCCAACTGTACATAGAAGACTCCAAAATAGACATGCCATGATGTGTGGGACAACAAATTAACTTGGAAAGAGGTGTCAAGTTTAACTCCTATGTCTAATGTCTATCCTGAAAGGGTGGGAGGTCTTGATTTGTAGTTCACTGGCCGCGGTCTCAAGCAATTAACCCCTCCATGAGGTTGTTGATAGAATCACTATCTGGAGCACTGATACTCCTCTGAATAACTATGTGTCTGTGAAACATCTCTTCACCATCAGTGATTTGACTCTGAAGTTCTCCTCTACTCTTGGCCGCCTCATTAAATAACACTGACATGACTGTAAATTGATCCAACTTATAGCCAACTATATCACCATTGAAGATACCATGAATGAGTGTCTGAATCTTTGATTGTACATCAGCGAGCTCAATAAATCCGCCACCCTCACGCTGATACTAGAAAGGAACTCGTGACATGAAATTTCTTACGAACCTGATAGTATCTATCACCTTCTCTCTGCTTTCAACCAACTCTGAAGAAATTCTCTCATGTACCTTTACCTTGAAGATTAATTACTCTCTCCAAGAAAATATTGCTTCCTTATCCTCTTCTTCAATGACTGAATCATATGTCATCCTCAGGTGAGAGATCATGATCTCATTCCGTGGCTTGTCTACTACCAAATCTTGCTCTGACTCCTAAATCTTCAGACAAAGTTTGTGGGTGTTGTACCTCAATTGGTATTGTGATCCCTAAAATGTTCTACCCTATTCTAAGATGAAAAACTAACTAATGATGCATAAAAAGGAAAAACACAAGAAATAATATTCAAGATTAGCCTAAAGGAATATCTATGCAAGAAAGATAAACAAAACAAGAAGATGAATTGTTATACCTTTTGTGTTGTAGACTTCCTTGGTTGGCCCTTGATCTTTGAGAGTTTGTGTGCTCCTTGGATGGCTATGGAGATGAATGGATGCAAGATGCGAAATGTAATAAGATGCTAGTGGCTAAAGGATTTGGTGGATTGATGAAAAATGCTTGCAAATGAAAATTGGCAAGAGTTTGGTAGCAAAAATCTCCTTTTTTTCAAATGAGAGGAAGGAGGGGGTATTTATAGAGGGATTTGAATTCTCTAGAGAATTCAGCGGTTCAGATTAAACCAACAAGGCCAAGATGGAGGGCTATGGTGAGTTGAGGACTCACAAGCCCTCACATCTTGACATGTGGAATGTGAGATGTCCAAGGATGAGATAATGTGTAAGTGAGGTGGAAGGAAGGTACATGATGTGGATGAAGGACAAGTACCTTGGAAAAAGGATGATGTGACCTCTCAATGATCACATGGGGAAGAGGAGAATCTTGGGTGAATAAAATTGAATTAAAAATTCACATGCTTGAGAGAGTCTAATGGACAAGAGAGGGTTTCCAAAGAGATGGGGATTTGCCACATGTGAGTGATGTGACAAGTCTAAAGTTCTAGAAGTCTTTGACACATGTAAAATGACAAGTCAAATTTTCTAGAACTTGCATGGGATAGGGTAAGCCTTGGAAGGATAAAATGTGAATTAAAAATTCACATGGGGAAGAGAGGAGTCGAGGATGAATAAATGTGAATTAAAAATTCACATGGGAAAGGAAGTCAAGGCCAAGAAAGGCAAGTGGAAAGGTTGACTAAAAAAGGTATGCTAAATGTGGCTAATGACCTTGATTAAGGTTGTGCAAACACAAGATTAGGATAATTAATGAGAGATTAGAAGCAAGTGGGAGATTATGGAGGATGTGACACTAATCTTGATTAAGTGGCGCACATCCTAATCATAGATTAATTTATTTAATCCAGATTAGATGAGGATTATGGAGAATGTGACAAGGAGAGAGAAAATGAGGAATTAAAAATTAATTTTTAATCAAAAGGTCAAGTGACTAAATTAAATAAATTGTCTTATTTATTTAATTTAGAGAAGAAAAGGTGTAAGGTAAAGTATTTAATTATTCAATTACATACTTTAGGAACCTTAGGCAGAAAATGAAATAATGATTAAATAAATTATTTAATCATTATTAACGAAATAGACTAATAGAGTAGACAATTTTGACCATGTGGAAGTGGTCAAATTTAGATGTCTACAGGTACATTATGAAAGTATGAAGTAGCCCCTTGTGATAAACTCCTCTTCCCAATCCTTCAAGCGCTTCCCATATACAATCACCTAACTTAGTTGATTGTGTTATGCTGGTACTTCAAACAACTGCAGGAGTAAGGTGGTGACATTCTCAGTATTATGCATATGATTGGAGATGTACTGTGAAGCTATTGGTTCTCAGCATTGAGGGTTGCTTTAACTTATCCATCCTTTATTACCCTTTCCCTTATGTTATCTGTTGCAAATCTAAGGAGATCCACCTCTGCTTGGCATGTGCTTTTGCCAAGGTTGACCTTTATCAAGGTGAAGTTATCAACTTCTACCTTGTTCAAGATTTTATCTTATGGTGGCGCGATAGTCTCAATGATGATCTCCTTATCAACATTCCTTTCAACATGAATCTGCTTCTTGATTTTCTTATCTAGTGTGTCCTAATAAACATGATCAAAATTAGAGAAGTTTATCTGATAGGATGGTTGCCTCCTCTTCCTACCCAATTGATTCTCAAGCCAAGACGAATCTCGACTAATCTCACTGGAAGGAGTGGTGCTTGTTCTAGGAACTTCTGATGAGTGAGTATGTGTAGAAGTACTGCTATGTGGTGGTGAATCCAAATCAATATGAACTGGAAACTGTAGTGGAGTTAGTGATGGAATGGGAAGTTCTACTTATGCTTCTGGCATGATCTCTACTGCATCTAGGGCTATCTCCATATGGTGTTCTTGCTGGTCCAAATCAGCAACTGGTGATTTTACCTTTCCATTTCCAGATGACATGTTTTCTTTATGAGGATTACTCCTTGCCTTTTGTCTAGGCTTTGACTTTGATGTGGAAGGCAATGAAGTGACTAGTGATGGCGGCTCTGTGTTAGGCATGGTTTCCTTTCTCATCCTTTTGTTGTCCAAGTAAAGCATACTATTTCTAACAACTTTACTTTTTCTTTCATTACAAATGTGCACTCTTTGGCGTACCAATCAACTGTTGGAAGAGGTTGCAAGTCAACTTGATCCTGAAAGTATTGGGGAAGTGTAACATTCTAATCATCATCAGACAACCCTCCAACATCTTCTGAAAAGAAATCAGAAATTTATGAGAGAGTGAATCTACCATAGCTATGTCTTTGCACCTCAAACTCATCCTCACAGTTGTACCAATAGTCTTCTATAGAAGGCTTGTGAGAAGAACGACCGCCAAGGCGTGTTGAATAATAACCCCGGGGGTCATATGAGTGTCTCTCGATGAGAAACTTAATATTGAGTCTCTCCATCTCATTACCCATGGCCTTGGCATCTGTTGTTGTCTTGCACTTGTAAATTCCCATTTGTAATGGAAAATTGGTAGCCTGCTTGCGTTTGTTGCGTAGATGAGAGTGGGTCGTGTACAATTGTCATAGAAATTCCATGAACACCACCTTATCTGAAGGATAACGAGGTAACATAGCAAGGTGACCTGAGTATCCATACACACGGATGTAGGTGAAAGTAGGGAACTAGATGAACCAATCCACCCATTCAATCATTGCTGACCTAGCTTTTGTTGAAATGCACACGTGTAGCTCTCGATCAAGATTTCTCACAGTGTACATTAAGAAAGCCTCCTACACTCGCTTGAAGTGTCACTCAGACTTTCTGAACTCAAGTTGTGAATAGTACTGATGAACCTTTTGTACACTTAGAATCCCCTCAGTATTCAATCCTTTAAACTGGCCTTGGAAAGCAACCAAATATACAAGGTATGAGGACATGTGAAACTCGTAAGCAACCAAGAAGTTGGTCAATTGTTTTTTGAGAACATCGCTAATCAAAGATGCCCAGTCATAATGCTCCCTCTTCATGATGATCTGAGCCATGATGTAATACATCCAAGGTTGAAATTTGTGAGCATCTACTTGGCCGGTGACATGATTAAGAAGGGTGATTATAACCACATATTGATCTTTGAACTCTCCTTGACCCACATTGTTTGGCAAACTATTCCTTCTCTATTTGAGCCATCTATCTACCATCTTTCCTTCACACTTTTCCTTATCAACATCAAACGCCCTCTTGCACCTATCCATCAAAATGACTATATTATTCAGATTTAGAGGAATACTGAAACACCTCTCAATGTCCTTGGGCTTGAAACTGCAAATCATTCGCCCATCCACTAATTGAATTTCTCATGTAGCAGAGTTATAATGTTTTACACAAGCCATAACAAACTCTATACATTTAAGTCAAATTATGGATACACCTGATGTAAATCTATGTTGGTCGTTTTGATGAAATCATGAATTAAGACCAATTTGGCCTTGACTTCAGTTTGGGTGAACTCCATTCTGAAAAAATCGCCTGTTGACTGTGAACATGACTATATTCTGACAACTTTTCTAAAAAGCTAAAATATCCCTTAATGAGGCTAAAAATACCCTGTCCGAGGGAACTTTTCACGAAAAATTATGAGACGTGGGTTTTGTAGAGAATGAAATTCTAACACAACCTATATCGTCAGAAATTCAAAAAAATGCTATTTTTCTTGACATGCAAAGACTTTTCAAAAGAAAAAAAACGCATGCAAAATTGGGCTTCAGAAACTTTTTTTGATGAAAATTTCTGACATATGGGTTTTGTTGCCATTGTTGAACTGATCACACCCAGATTCTTGCTTTTTCAAAATTATGAATTTTTCTCAACCATGCAAAGGAATCTCTGGAAAAAAGAAAAGCTTCAAAAATTGAAGCTACGAGGCAATTTTTCCTAAAAAATTCTAGCGCATGGGTTTTGTTGAGAAAAAGTTTCTAAGCAAACCCAGATGATCTGATACTAGAATAATCACAATTTAATTTGACATGCAAAAGAAAACCTAAGACAAGGATAGAAGAATTATGAGGTGAGAAAATAGAAGTTATAATATGCCTCAAGAAATTCACCTTCTTGCCTTGATCTGATGAAAGCTGCCAAAAATTTGCTAGAAAAATGAAGCATGCAACACTATCCTACTGAACAATCTGGACCTATAGATGCAAAAAAATCTGAAAAAATCTTACTGTAGTGCCTTCAAATCTTGCTTGCATGAAGAAAACTGTGTTTGCTTCCACCTGTTGTGAAAATAATGGATGCCCAAATACATATTTAAAGAATAAAACATCAATTTTGTATGCAAATGGGACACCATAATCTTATAAGACCTACTTTTAGTTAACTGAATGAAAAATATGCCCTAAAATGGGTGCCACCTCCATGCACTTCAGTTAACTGTGCATGCAAAAATACATTCGCCAATTGCAAATAAAAATTAAGTCCAGTTGAAGTCGACTTGAGAAGTTTAACTGAAGATTTAATATTATTTAAGTTCAGTTAAGTAACTCCACCATTTTAGGGTGGCTTGGTTCACTTCAATTCAAAAGTCAAACTTTGACTTTAGGCATCACCTTTCCAGACTTAGCCAATTTCCTGAAAATTTTAACTTGCAAATATCACCAGAGCCTATATTCGATCTTGAATTTCGGATGCCCGGTTGATCCAGAAACTATGCTGATGAATTCATCACATAGCTAGAATAAGCCTGACAAACATGTTGTTAGGAGCTGCAAGTGCTAAAAAATGAGTTTGATGCCTCAAAAACTAGGGTGCCTTTTCCCAAACGAGTGCATATGACACCAGACTTAGCCATTTTCCTGATTCTGACTCTCCACACTTCAATCTGCCGCTGTTGGTGATTGATGACTCCTATCGATTGAATGTTGGATCCATCATGTAGCTGGAAGAATTCCGCAAATGATGACTATATGCACAACACTTGAAATCTGGATTAAGAACCTTAAATGCAAGGGTGCACCTAGCTTTCAAGAGCTATTTTGGCTTCTGAGGGTGATTTTGCAATTTGTAACTTTTAGCAGAATGCTCCACTTTGACCCTCGCTGTTGGGAGCTAGATTGGTCTGATGTGCATGCTGATAATTTCATCGCGTAGATAGAACAACTTGGAAGAGATTTCCTTGGGAGTGATGAAGCCAAAAAACTACTTCTAAGACCTCCAGTAGAAGGGTGCCTTTCTCAAGAAAGGTGCAATTTCCATACAACCATTTTTCTGCTTGTTTTTATCCTTCAATATTTTTCACTGATTCTTCATCTATGGGTGTTTGACGGATCTCGAGGGCTGACAGTTGGATTCACTATGTAGCTAGGAGGATTCTGAACAAATCTCGTGAAGATGACAGCTGCCGAAAACCTCAACTAGTTGGCCAAAAGGCTAGGTGCCCCTGGCCTATAGAGGTACATTTTGATATTTTGACATTTCTTTTCCCTTCGTTTTACGTGCTCGCAAGATCGTTTACCACGGTTACTCAATATGTCTTATGGACTTGCGAATGGATGCATTGTGAAGCTAGGTTGAATCTAAAATGATCCCCCTGAAACGGTTTCTGCAAATTCTATAATCTGATAGGCCTAATTGAAGGGTTCCCTTGAGCTACAGGGGCACATATTCTAAAATTTGACTATCATCTCTGACCTATAAATCCTTCATAACTGTTGCTTCCGCCTTCTATTGCCGGAGTTTCACAAATCAGATAGATTTGCTTGATGGCTTGTCAAAAAGCTAACAAAATTATAGAGAGAATGAATATATTTGCAACCACTGATAACTGCATTTAGGCCTTCAAATTGAATGGCACCCTTGGCCTATAGGGGCACAAATGTCACCAAACTTGGTAGTTTCCAGATGATTTTCACTAGTTTCGCCTCTTGCGATCACTGTGTCACTCGTTGAGTTGATTGCGTTGAAGCATCATTGTCATTGATGCGAGTGTGTGACTGTATTTCACCATTTTCATGTGCATGGACACTGCAAAGTTGACTCTCACATTGATTGTACAAGTATCTCCCATGTTGCAAAATGAAGTGTTTCTAGACAGAGTATTTTTTACAATTTTCACTATTTGAAAATCCCCTCCATCGCAAAGCATATTTTTCAGCATCTTTCACCACAAAATCTTCTATGATGAGTTTCAGTTTTAGATTTTGACACTTGGTATTGGCCAACTGCCATTGACAACCTTCGAGGTCCTAACTTTTCTCTTGAAAAAGTGAAAACTATCCACCATGCTTAAACTGACTTTTAACTGAATCTGACTTCACTACTATGATCATGATGTGAAATAAGCCAATCAAAATAATTTTCAGTCAATTATGACAAGATTCAATTTTTAGGGTTTTTTGCCTAAAAATAGGGGTCCAAAAACCCTAATTTTCTAAATTTTCTAAATTTTCCAGTATCTTACATGCATTAAACCCACAAAAAGCCCATACTTGGATTGCCCAAAAACTGAGTTTTGATGACACTTTTATAAGATTTAGACCATTTGAATCAAAATGCCTTAATGAAGCAAAAAAAATGGTTTGGGTACAACAAAATATAAAGAAAAAAGGGTCTATCTTGTATATTTGGAATTAAGATGGGAGGATTATCCAAATAACTCCTAATAGAATAAAAAACATTGTGGTATTCATCATCCCACCGAAAGCAGACATCTTTCTTCAACAAACACGTGAATAAAAGAGTGTGATCAACCAATTGAGATACAAATCAATGAATTGCCTGAATCTTCCCTTGCAAAATATGTAGTTGAGAGATGTTATTAGGTGGAGGCACGTTAATAATTTCATCAATCTTATTTGTATCAACTTTGATTCCATGATGTGAAGCAATAAATCGATAATTTTTTTCGACATCCATGCTAAAGACACATTTAAGAGGAATCAATCTCATCTTATAGAGTAGAAGCCTTTCAAAGATAAGATAGAGATTCCCAACATGATATTGATGAGTTATAGACTTAGCCAAGATTCCATTGACATAATCTTCTAAGATCTTGCGAATGAAATCATGAAAGATAAGAGTCATTGCCCATTGGTAAGTTGCTCCAACATTCTTTAATCCAAATTACATGACCACATAACAAAAAGTACCCCAAGGGGTAGTGAAGGTCATATTATACTAATCTTTTGGGTTAATAAGGATCTAATTATATCCTGAGAAGCTATCCATGAAGGACAACAAAGCATGGCCTGCAATCGATTCTACAATCATATCAATATTAGGCAACAAAAAATAATCCTTAAGAGAATCCTTATTATGATTGCGAAAGTCAATACAAATATGAATACAATAATTAGGTTTACTAACGGCTACGATATTCGATATCCAAGGTGAATAGTCAATAGGGTGGACTAACCAGCTTTTAAAAGCTTTTCTATCTCAATCTTGACTAATAAAGCAACCTTGGGATTCATTTTACGAATCTTCTACTTAAGGGGCTTGGCATCGGGACATAGGATGTTATTATGAACTACCACAAATTCATCAATATTAGGCATGTCCTCATATCACAAAGCAAAGATATCGAGATGAAAATGCAATAAATCAGTGTGTTATTTAGATTCTTCTAAAGAAAGATATTTTCCAATCTTAATTACCTTTTTAGAATATTTTAGGATCCATAAAGATATCGGAAGTATCTCATTTAAGGAGAGTACTACGGTCTTCAAGATGAGGCATAGAAACACCATCATCCTTATTAGATAAAGATACCTTCTCATCAGAATTCATAATGGGCTCACCAAAATATGCCTATCTATTTAAGCAATATAGGAATCATCGTTTAAATTGATAAGGTAGGTTAGAATAGACACCTGAGAATTATTCTAGAGGAACTTCATTAGAGTCTACCTTTATTTCAATGTATTCAAGATGAATTATTCTAAGAGGATGAAATTTGATAGAAACCATGTTGACATTCAACCGCAACTTTGCCTTAGACGTTGTGGGGAAATATCCAAGTCCAATCTTAGAGTCACATTGATCAGCCTATAAGGGAATTTTATTACCTTGTTCATCACACCCACAAACTTTACCTCTGTAACTGAACTTAGATAAGATATTAAATCCTGGTCAATAACACAATTACAGTTCTTGAGAAGGAGGATTAGTGTAAAGATTGTAATCCATACTATAAGTATCGCCCTTCTTTATAGAAGCATAATCATCCTTCTTAGCAAAGGCGAATGAGATTTTTGGAATATCTAGGTGGATTAGGTCCACTTTGTACTCCCTGATATAAGGTTTAGTGAAGTTCAAAGATCCCCAATCATCACCTAGACACACATTCAATTTAGGAGAAGAAATAGGAGTAGACTCAGTACTTTATTCTTTGGGAGGATCTTCTTTAGGGACATCTTTCTCAAGAGTATCCTTTGTAATAGGTACTGCTGGAGTAGATGTCAATGTATTGGAAGATAATGAAGGAATCAATTTTTTAAGAGTAGGTGCAACTAAATTTTGACCAGCAACTGTCATCTCACATAAGTGTACATCATCAGGGTCGGCCTTGATTGTGATCACCTCATTATTAGCAAAAAACTTTACAAAATGGTGCAAATTAGAAGTAACTGCTTTGAAAGCATGAACCCATGGCCTCCCCAAGAGAATATTGTATGAAAATGGTCCTAGAATAACATATACTAGGGTGGGTATGGTAACATGTCCCAAACTTAAAGGAAACATTATCATGTCTAAGTCTTGTCGATCGACATTATCAAACCCATGAAAATATAAGGAAGAAGCAACAAGAGAAGTTGTATCAACTTAAATTTTAAGCAATAAATCAATGCTAGATGTGTTGAGTGTCAAACTGGTATCAACGAGAGCATGTCTAATGCTAATATTATTAGTGTAAATTATTATCATAAAAAAAATTCTTTCTTTTGCACTTCTGGAGGTGGGAGTTCATGTGGATGAAACGCAATATTTGGTGAATCTGCACAAGTATGATCTATCAACGCATTAACATCCATAGGCCTAGCAGAAGAAGGCAAATGAATCTTTTGCAAGCCTTCTTGAAGCATACCCTGGTAAATCGGAGCAATCTAGAGCAAATTCCAAAGTGAGATCTTGTGGGAATGATTCGAGTTGCTTGATAAAATCATACTCACATGGTTGCTTAGTTGCAGGTCTAGGTGCTTGAGGAAGGCTTGGTTGAGGAGGTGGTATAGAAGTAGGTTGATTAGAATTATATTGATTCCTTCTAGTGTTATAAGTATGGGCTACCACTCTATAAGAGGAAGCCTTAGATTGCATGAATCTCATGTAAAGGTCTGGTATATAACTTTCGACAAGAACCCCATGAATATAATGAATCCTTTTAGGAGAAGGGCTAGTCAGAGTCACATAAATGATTGACCTCTTAGGCCTTTGAGGGGCGACAAAGACTACAATTACATTTACAGACTTCTCAACTTGTGATGAAAAAGGTTTTAATGCAGAAGTTTTCTTATCAAAATTTTGAGTAGAAGGAGATGCCTCTAAGAAATCATCCAGTGCATCATCCAACATATCAAAACCCTGTTATGAAAATTCATTATTAAAAACATTAAAGTTTTGAAGAAAGAGATCCGACACAATTTCATTCGTGTGTCAGGCTCACCAAAAATGTAAAGGAGATTCACTACTCTCAAGATGATGGAGTCTTAAGGAGAAATATCCCTTAATGATCTCAAAAGACTCTACTCTAGTGACAAGATAAATGATAGAGAATATTTACACAATTTAACTAAATTGACACTAGGTTTTAAATAATGAGAATATTAAAATTACGTATTTACAAGAGTAAACAACATAATTTAGTTCTCTGATATACAAAAACAAAAAGTACAAAAACCAAAAATTATACCTTCAAGTGAATATGCTCTCAGACTTGGGTGCCAACTCATTGTGCAGGCATTTGTGCATTGCATTATCGTCTCTGATCGAATAAACTGTAATATTCCAAAATCCAAAATAGCCAACTCGTCGAATATGTTCATCTGCACATAAATAGAATAGGAAAAATGTTGGGGGATGTTTAGGGGCTTGCCTCAGTCAAACCCCTGTTTTGGTGTTTCCACCTCCACAAACAACCAAGTAGGATCGAGATAGATAAAATGCATAAAGCAAAGACGTGTGATAGAAACAAACCCTACAAAGGAGGAGAACCCCTATCATGAATATAATCAGATAAATAAAGATGTGATTATATAGACAATATTATCTAAGATAAAATAACAATAGAGCGTTACCAATAGCTTGTGGCTCCCCTCTTGGATTGATAAACATGATAAATTTTTTAGAAAGAGGAGTCTTGACTAGTGTGTGAGAGAATTTTTGTAGAGATTTGTTATGAGAGTGAGAGAGCAAGAGAGAGCCTTCCATTTTTCAGTCATCTTTCAAAATTAGGGTGAAAATGTTTTGTTAAGTTGCATGGGCGGGAGGAGATATTACACACACATCCTTTCCGCTACGACACGTGTCATGGGAAAAGGATACATAATATTCACATTTGAATCTCAAAAAGTACAAGGACGATATCGGATCACACAAAAATTTGCATGTCACACTAGTGTTTGACCAAAACTTGACAAGAATCAAACAGTCAAGTTGCTAGTGCTTCATCGTTGTCGCCTATGAAGTCAAAATCATAAAAATTCCAACTTATAGGGTTTTATGTAAATAAGGTTGGCCTAAATGCATAAGTGTGAAATTGCCACAGGGTGAATTTTTACGACACTACACAACCATGTCCAACTAAAGAATAGTTTGAACGACGTCTTGGATATCTAGAATCCAAGAATGCCATTGATAGGAAAAATGGTTAATCTTGCCAATTTAGATGTTGATGCTCCTGTTTATTTATCAACAATTTTGGAGAAATATGGTTCCTTGGAAAAGATCCTAGCTACTCATGGGAGATTTCAGGTTGTTTTGGAGAAAGTTTGAATTTTTTGAGGAATTAAAAGGTGATTTAATACCAAATAAATTAACTAATGGATGAGAAGTTAAGGCCTACAAATAATGGAGGGAAAATTTTAGTAATATCTTTCCTCCACTGCTTAATTCCATTTGTGCCAACATGAAAGTTGACATGGACATGTGTAATGTTGCAGTGGATCAGTTGGTGAAGCTAGAAATAGATTTAATTGGGTTCTCTGAAACATCCAAGGAATGGATAAATGAGGAATATTCTTCTCATTTGAATATTTTCAACCAAATTCTTGTAGTCTCCCAGTCTTTAGATGATACATTTGCAACATGGGTCCATAACTACAACTAAAAAAATCATGCAATTGTTCCAATTTTTTCCTATTTTGCACACCTAGGAATATCTTCTACAATGGCTTCTACAAGTCATTTGTTTTATGAGTAAAGTACTTTTTGTCTTATTTCAGACAATTATATTTTGTTTGGTCATGTGAATAAGTTGTCAAATGAAAATGTGACATCTATTCAGGTCTCTAAGCTTGTTTGCTCCCTTGTTTCTATAAAAGACAATTTTGAGCCATTTTTGAGGATTTTAAACATTGTAATTAGAAAAGTTTTGATTAGAGAGGATAAGTCTTGTTCTAGGTTTTAGGGAAAAATGTCTGCAAGTGTAATTTTTTGTACATTTTATTTCTCTTATGAATAAAATGATCAAGGATATTTGAGTTCATCTTTGTAGTGTTATGCAAATGAATGCTTCTTTTACAACCTCTATTAAATTAATAGATTAATTTTCTATAATTAGAATATTGAGAGTCTTAAATTGTTCAAGGATTGTTAAGTAAAATTGAAATTGAATCTTAGTATAGGACCTATTATTGTAAGGCACTAATATTGAATATCCACTGAGTTTGTTTTAAATTGTTGTTCAAAACGAATTATAGGATCTTGTGACTTTGTTACCCATGGTTTAAGACACCAATCCAAACAAGTAGGCTAATTATAGGTCTAGGACCATTGAAACAATGAAAGCATCAATTCATTTCTTAGTTATAGTAATTATTTAATGTTCTCATGGTTGAGAATTTACATTTTACAAGGAATTTAGCCTATTATTGTATCAACTTCACATATCCTTGTCTAAATGCATGAGAATCTATCTGCTATTTCAATATCTTATATGAATTACAATTTGTTTCTAGATGCTATTTAAAATTATACCCACCTAAGTTTTGTAGAGCCTGAAGTGTAGAAGGATATTGGAATCCCTGTTCATTGGTTGACTCCATACAATTTTTGAGCATTAGAATTAGCTATTCTATAGAGAAATATAAGCATCAGTTGGAACAAACAACATAAAGTACCTCAATAAAAATGAACAAACATAAGATTAGAAGGTCTAAAAATGATATTTGACTACATCAATTCCTAGAGCTCAAAAAAGCATGAAATTTCAAAAAAGGGTTTTAAAGATTCCAATGTGTGCCAAAGTTATGGTCCCTAAAAAAATTGCATCCAAAGGGAGATCTAGCAAGGATTTAAGCCCTCAAAGGCTTAAGCATACAATTAAGGGCTACAATTTTTATACTAACCCCATATGACCAAGTGCTAAATATTTAGCATTTCCCTCTAAACTTCAACCACCATGTGACCAAATACCAAAAATAGGGGTCTCAAATTCATAAAGGTATTAGATAATTATTTAATTAAAAATCATTAAAAGACAAAAAAAGGCACTCATCTTTCAAATGCTACTTTTTAGCTTATATTTAAAATTATTTTCACAAGCTCTAATTGTGAAGGCACTACTCTAAAGATACCCAAACCATGCCCACCTAGCTTGAATAGTGATTTTATAGGTCAAATGTGGCTTGAATCCATATTAGTCTAAAATGGTAACAAGGCACTGCATTATATTTAGCGAGTTCTTATCCATGGACCCTATGCTTCCGACATCTTTATTCAAAACTATGCACATTTACTTAGACATGTAAGAATGTTACCATTTGACTATGAACTTACATTATGGTTAAGCCCAACCCCACCCTCGCCACTTTTTTTTCAAAATCATGAACCTTTAATTTAGACAATTAACATTGTTATCATTTGACTATGAACCTAATTCATGGTTAATCCCAACCATGTCCACATAGTGTATGCTAATAAACCATGGAACCTCCAATATTTCTCAAAAATACCCAAATAAACCACACACAAACTACTTTAAAAAGCCCCAATGTAAGTTATGATCTCTACACTATCTAAAACCTATCACTTGCTTCTAAAAACATTTTTAAAATTGGTTTATATGATTTGTATAATGTTCACAAACCAAAACAATGCCTTTAAATTTCAAATGCTATAAAATTTATTTGAAATACCACGTGTTATTTCTATTCACAATCCATGCCTTCTCAAGCTCTTTACAATTTTCCAAGACATCAAATCCAAAACCATGAATTATAATAGACCTTTAGAAATTACTTGTCTAATTTTATTGAGAATGACACACACAACACTCAAAAAAAAATTTGTATTCTTGTGTGGATGCAACCACTTCCCATGTAACTACAAACTCTTCACTCTTTGTCTTTAAAAAATGTCACTGTGTAACATCTTGCAAATAATTTGTGTTTTGTAATTTTTTTTTTTAAAAATAGTGTTCTATAAGGAAAAATATGAGGATGAGTAGCACATCAAAGCATATATTGAAATTGAAACACAATCTAAAAAAATGGGAAGGGAAGATCAACACCAAGCTCAAAAATCATTGTGCCAGATCAACAAACTACAAATTATGGAAAAAAAATTGGAATCCCCAAATATAAACCATCAATCTCTCAAAACATAGATGTGGAGTGTCATCAACCAACAATATGTCAAGACCCACATAAAATATGGACTCTACCTTCATGCACCAACCCAAAAAAATTATACCATCTTAGAAATGACACTTGACATAGAACCCATGTAATTGAGGGAAAATGGCAATCACATAAACAAGCAAATTAAAATGAGTACATTACATACCCCCTTTACTTCATTCATTTATTATTTGAATTCTCAATGCTCATAGTGTATCTAAAACCTATCACCTGCTTCTAAAAACATTATTTAAATTGGTTTATATGATTTGTATAATGTTCACAAACCAAAACAATGCCTTTAAATTTCAAATGCTATAAAATTTATTTGAAATACCACGTGTTATTTCTATTCACAATCAATGCCTTCTCAAGCTCTTTACAATTTTCCAAGACATCAAATCCAAAACCATGAATTATAATAGACCTTTAGAAATTACTTGTCCAATTTTATTGAGAATGAAACACACAACACTCAACAATTTTTGGTATTCTTGTGTGGATGCAACCACTTCCCATGTAACTACAAACCCTTCACTCTTTATCTTTAAAAACTGTCACTATTGTAACATCTTGCAAATAATTTGTGTTTTGTAATTATTTAAAAGAAAAAAGCAATGTTCTATAAGGAAAAATATGAGAATGAGTAGCACATCAAAGCATAGATTGAAATTGAAACACAATCTAAAAAACTGGGAAGGGAAGATCAACACCAAGCTGAAAAACCATTGTGCCAGATCAACAAACTACAAACTATGGAAATAAATATTGGAATCCCCAAATATAAACCATCAATCTCTCAAAACATAGATGTGGAGTGTCATCAACCAACACTATGTCAAGACCCACATAAAATATGGACTCTACCTCCATGCACCAACCCAAAAAAATTGATACCATGTAAGAAATGACACTTGACATGGAACCCATGTAATTGAGGGAAATTGGTGATCACATAAACAAGAAAATTAAAATGAGTACATTACATACCCCCTTTACTTCATTCATTCATTGTTTGAACTCTCAACGCTCATGGTGTATTGCATTGTATAATTGACATATTTAAATAGCATAGCTAAACCAATTACCTATGAGGCATAGTCCGTGTGAGATAAATCCACACACTAAATATAGGCATATGGAATTGGTACATCATGTGATTGCATGCAAGACAAATCCACACAACAAAACATTTATATTGTAACAAAATATAGGATGAAGTGTTGTAAGTTTTGAGACCAAGCTTCCTAGACTCATACCTTATGTGAGTGGGCATACAAAATGCAAATAAATATTCAAATGGAACTCCAATACCAATAGGAAATTATTGGAAGAAAAATATAGAACTTCGAAACCATATATTTGGAGGCTAAGTGTATACCTAAAGGAAAACATGCTTAAACAAATTGAAATCATGTTATAAAATGAAATGAATACCAAAGCTAGGAGTGCAAATGTTAATAATAGTGCTTCTCAACAAGAGATGATTTTGAATAAGGAGAAACCATGTTAGAACCATAAGTTAAAAAATTGTATTATGTAGTAGTTTTGTATAAAATTTAAGAAGCTGAATGCACACCACAAGATTTATATCTTCTCATTGACTAACTTCTTACTAACATAAAAGAATGGAAGAAAACAATGTTATGGTGGTTACAAGAAATGCACCTGTAGCGTTGAAAAATTGTCACCCTTGGCAATTTCACACTAGGTTTTGCTCCCCCTATGTGCTTGGACCTAATTATGCATTAATTGCCCATTTTTATAAATATTATTGGGAAATCAAATTATGCATTTAGTATTTTCCCCCGACACTTTCGATCCCGAAAAAGCAAGAATCTAGTCTAGGGTACCTTGCACCCTGGACCAACATTTTTGGCTCCAAATTTGAATATGTCAATGTCGGTAATTTATAATTTTAATTTCCAATTTCAATTGTCGGCCATCAATATTTTATTTTTGGGAAATTAGAATAATTGCATGTATAAATACCTAGTCATTTTATCATTTTAAATCCCAAAAAATCTATTGAGTAAATTGAAGAGGACCTATCATGATCAAATCATGAAGATGTATTGAGTTATCCTCTACATGCTAGTTGCATCAATTTATTGTGTTTGAAATTGTGGATTCTTTTTCTACACTTTCTCAAGACAAACAATCATTAGCATTGTTAGTCAAACTAAACAAAGCAAATAGAACATCCCTATGAAATACTTGATCATGCTACCTATGCAAACAAGATAAAAAAATCCAAAAAAACCAAATGAAAGCATATGAAAGCAAGATCAAACTCTATCCCATAGTGGGAGTGGTGCTCCTTTGACATGGAAAGGATGCCCTTTCCCACCCCCTTGATAAGCTTTAAATGTGATGAAGATGCAAGTGCTTGATTGTGCCTATAGTGAGAATGCTAAGATTGTGGATCAAGTTGTGGATCTTCAAAAGAGAAGGCCTCTATTTATAGGTTGAAGGGTTGAAGAATGGAGAGATGGGAGGAATGTGGGACTAAAGAAGATTCAATGAGCTTGTGACACTTTTCACAAATTCAATGGGTGAAGTTGGAGCACATTTTGGAGAATGTGCATAGTTAATGCATGTGATTGAGGATTTGAGAGGTGTAAGAGAGGTTAATGCATGTGTAAGAGGCATTAAATGCATATGGTTGAGATATTTTGGAGGGAAATTGTTTGGACAAGAAAGTCAAACAAATGGAGTTAATGAAGGAATATTCCCTTAGAATATGCCTTTGTGAGGGAAAGATGGGTAATTAGATAATTAAATAAAATGAATTTCATGTGCAAGTGGGTGGGTTAGTCAAGGGTTGAGTTTGACCAAGGTTGAGTTAAAACCTAGAGGATGGGTAATGGTGATCAGAGGTTCATTAATTTAGATTAATTAACTTGAAGGGATTTAGGGGATTTGATATTTGATTTAAATAATTTGATTTATTAAATCAGATGAGAGGACTTTTAGGACTTCAATTAAATAAATTGATTTATTTAATCAAATATGATGCACATTAGTGAATTAATCGAATAAATTACTTTATTTGATTAACAAAAGAAATGGTGTTAATTCAAGCATCTACATTTTGCCCCTCTTTGAAGCAATGTACCTGCTGCATTGGTTCAAAGAATAACCTTGTTGAGATCAAAGTTCAATTTTTATTTTTATTTTTTCAGATGCCCCAGCAGAAATAAGTACGTTGGTACATTGCCCCCTCGAGAGATCAAGCAAAAAGTTTGATTTTAGGGTTGATCTCGCAACAAATAGGTTCAAGATGGATGTATGGATGGTTATACTAATAGATCTATATGATAATGATGATGCAAATGAGATGTTTTTAAGATGCTTAGAATAACCAATCTATATTATCCCAAACAACTTAAATGATTATGCAATGCATGTGAGATGGATGATGTTTTCTATCATGATGATATGACATGATTATGCAGGATGAGAGTGCGAATGTATTATGAATGCAAGATGGATGCATTGATGTTTTGGCTAATGACATGATAGCATGTTAGCGTGAAAGAGGATAGAAGAATGAGAGGGATCAACCCTTGATTACGAGAAGATGCAGAATTCCAACAAGTTTATGAGTAGTTGGGACTTTATTAGATATGATGATGAGTGATGGTGATTTTCTTATCCAGGGATGGGGGATGTAAATGGCACAACTTTCCTTATGTTTGATAACACACATAGATATGATACATCAAGGTACAGACAACCAGGATGACGTTGTATCTAGTGAGCTGGGATTGACTCGACAAACAAATAGGAGTATTCTTATTCATACTTGACAGAAAAAACCTTATTAGGATGTACTTCAGACATTTCAAACATCTTGGACCAAAACATAGAAAGTAAAAACCTCCCAATGTAATAGTCAACAAGGCATCCAAAACATCCTCCCTACAAACCAAACACAATTAGCATGACCAAGGTTATATTACAAGAATATCCAACAAGCATAGAAAACGAAAGATAATGATCAATGCCCCATTCCCCCTCTCTAAATTATTTTGATTAGACATCATTGAGAGGTCATTAGAATGAGCACAATAAGATAAATCAAAAAGAAAAGATCAAGTAAACAAACAAGTCAATGTTCTTCATACCTCTAGCCAAGACTAAACTACGGTGGTACCTGATGTTGATGTCCATCGTAGGAAGGATGCATCCTAAGACATGCTATTATTAGATGATTTTGAGACTAACTGGATGATGGGCTATTGATACTAAGAGTTGACCAAATTGTTTTCCTACTGACCTAGACTTAAGATCCTGACGCTTAAGTTTTCACTTTTAACTGCTAAGCTTGTTTCTAATTGTTTTGCCAAAGGATGAAGGTGATGGTTGATTTATTATGGATGATTGATTATTCTAGGTGAAGCAAAATGAGACTGATGGATTTTTTTAAATATTTGGATGTTTTAAAATGTTTTGAGGTTGTTTTTGGTATTTTCAAGATGTTTTACAAATGTTTTGATTTTCAAATTTTCTAATGTTTTTGTGTTTTTGTGTTTCGGGAGCTGATCAAAGATTAGCCTTGCCTACGTTTAATCTCAGAGATGACGTAGTTCAAACAACCATGTTTTTAACATTTTTAAACTTTTTGACCTGTTTTTGGGATTTTGATATGATTTGGATGTTTTTGGATTTTCGCATGATTTCAATGATTTCGATATGGATATGTGTAACAATATCAATGCTATTTTTTGGATTTTGTTGAAAACCAAGCTAGGGTCGATTGATCAGATTGATGGATTGATGATGATAACATTGTTGAGGATACACAACAATGCAAGGATAGTGTTAAGCAACACAAGGATTGGGAAGGATATCCTGAGATGATGATGGATTGTTTAGATTTAATTGATCAAGATGGTGAAGCTTAGATTTGGAACGAAATCTATTTGAATGATTTGATGAGATGTTGAAGTGAAAATTAGATGTGAC
The DNA here is from genome assembly GCA_007115665.2 of Sequoiadendron giganteum. Taxonomy (NCBI): domain Eukaryota; kingdom Viridiplantae; phylum Streptophyta; class Pinopsida; order Cupressales; family Cupressaceae; genus Sequoiadendron; species Sequoiadendron giganteum. Next base: position 685,095,890 of record CM021104.1, on the reverse strand, counting down.
TGATATTGATTGTTTGGATTGATGTTTGATGATAGATAAAGCTTGATAAGGAACATATTCTCATCAAAATATGCCATGGGCTAGTGATTTGGAATTTTTTCTCACAAGTGTTTTGACCAATTTGATTTCCTATTTGTCAATGTTTGGATCACCACATAAGTTGGAAGATATAGATCAAGATTTTTTCCAAAAGCAAGATGTAAATATCTGCCCCCAGTGTCTAGCAATGCATGGATTTCCATGGGCGGATGCTTGGATAGGTGTATGGATGGATGGATATGATAAGCATGCAAAGGATTCCAAGGATTATCTTGTGATAAGATAAGGTGTTTGAATAGAGGATGCTCATTTGGATAGTGCTTCATGGCTCAGATAATGTTGGATAGGATAGGATCAACAAAAATGACCCATGTCAAGATGTTTACCATAAGAAAGTGTAAAGTGTACACCAAAATTTTATCAAGATCAAGATAATTTTGAAGATGGATGTAGAGAGATAAAAATGGATTGGATAAATGGTTCATGGATGAATGGATTTATTATGGATAAGATGGATGGAATGTTGGCTTTATTATGGATGTGATGAGATGCTTTCAACCAAAGTGGCACACGTAGATGCTTGATTCTACACATGATGCCTATTTTCCAGGTTTTCATCATGATACCTATCCAAAGTGCCACCATAGTGATTTTCATTGGGGGACGATTTTTTTATCTTTACTAATTTCATTATTTTATTTTTTTAAATTATGTTTTGCTAAAAGATTTTAAGCTCATGTTGAATCACCTGGTGGTGTCGATGTAGATGCCTCTGTCATAATCTACCACTGTTATCCTACTTGAAGAAGTTACTTTTTCAAGATACGTGCACTTGAATGCAACTTTTGAGATTCTTGATCTACTTTTTCGATATCGGAGTTAACTTTGTCTCTGTGCACACATCACAATAGAATGCCTTTTGAATCCTTATGATGAAGGGTTTCTTCCAGTACATGGTCAATGTAAGAATTTGATATCATGCATGGACGAGTGGATGGTTTTGTGTGTTTAGGAACAAGAGATGGACAACCTGGAACCTTTGACTCTCCAAACTTGGGAAGATGAGCAATGATGGATGGATATGAAAGTGTGCATGGATTTAGGACCAACAACTCAATATACTATGTATGTATCTCGAGAAGCCTGCTTTTGATTTTGTGGACATCTTTGATAGATACTTTTCCCTTGCTTATTTTTCCCCATAGTTTATTTGACTAATGGAGTTTGATAGGGATAATCATTCTTTGTATTCTTTGGTATCCACTTGTATTTGATTTGTCCTTCATGCTTCACTACTTCCTTTGCTTTGATCACATTCTTTGTGCTTTGATTCAAATATTTCTTTTGATGTTGGTCCCACTTCATAGATGGGGTCATGGGTGGATGAAGATTCGTGACATGGCAGATTGTAGTATTGGCATTGGTTTCATCATAAGGATTCTTCATGCTCCCTATGTTGATGCTTGCTTGAGACGAAGTTGCCCCCACTTTTATAGAGGTATCACTGATATGTTTAGATCCCTTAATTGTTGAATAACCAAGACCTTGATACTTAGGATTTCCAATAATCTGCACTGGTTCTAGGATACCCTGTTCATGTAGACCTAATCTTTTGCCTTGATAATTTATTTGTTCAAAAAAATTATTTTCAATAGGATATGATTTACCTTGGAAACAAGGTGCTAACCCTTCTCAGCTCTGTTGTGGATCTTCAAAGGTGAAAAATTCTTCATTGATAAGGTAGCTTGCCCTAAAAAAAGTAAGTGATCCAAGTTTATAAGTGATAGGATCCTCCATATGTGGGATAAATTCCTGATTGATATTTTTCACTTGATCTTGTGAAATATCAAATTTTAATGCTTCTTCAAGAGGTGTTGATGATCCACTGTCCATGTAAAAGTCTTCCTCATGATTCATTTTTGATATGTCTTCATGGGATGTTTCTGATTCATAACTTCTGTAGAAGCCTTCTTCATGACCTCTTTCTGATATGTCTCTAGATTTTTCTATATCTTGATTAGGTGTACAAATGTTAAGAGTAGGAGACTCTTGTTCCTTTGTAATGATATCAAGAGTATGAGACTCTTGTTTTGAATGAAGATCATCCACATGTCCATCCAAAGAAAGCATATCATGGGTAGATGGAGGAGTATGTGCTATATGGATATGATCATCATTTGCAAAATCTTGTATAGATAGGAGAATTCCTATTAGATCATTACATAGTATTGTGGAGATACAAATTCTCGATCTTGGTTAATGTTGGAATTGATTTTGACATACTTTGGATCAAGTTCTTGACATGGGTTGATTTTACAAGATGGATTGCTTACAAAGGGTTCTTGGACATCGTCATTAGGCATGGGAAGTGGCTCAATATCTTGCTGATCTTTGAGTGGATTTGGATCAAGTGTTGAGTTGAGGATTCCTTCAATATTCGTAACCATGAGGTTGAAGGATGTCAATATGTCATGGAAAGGACCAATGCTAGACTTTGGTGAAAGATGATGATCATGCTTTGGAATAAACTCTTGAGATATGTCCTCTAACTCATCAGGTGATGTAGATACAATGTCAACATGATCATTGGTGGATGGATCTTTGATTATGTCAATAGGATCAAATAATTCTAACACTCCCTGAAATAGATCATTATGGGGTATTGTTGATGAATTTTGATCATGATCAAAAAGTGACTCTTGATGCATGTTGATTTGATCATTGGATGGGGTAAAAAAAAATTCAAGGTGTTCACTGATGGATAGATTTTGATCATTGTTTTCAACAATTATGGTGGAGAGTTTGTCAATGTTTTCAACCATAGGATCCAATGATGTTAACATTTCTTGAACGGGATCATTGTCGGGTATTGTTGGTGGATTTTGATCATGATTGAAAAGTGACTCTTGATATATGTTGATTTGATCATTGGATGAGGTAGAAACATCTTCAAGGTGCTCATTGATGGATTGATCTTGATCACTGATATCAATAGTTGTGGTGGAGAGATTGTCACTGTTATCACTAGTGGTTGAATCTTGATCATTTTCCTCAACATTTATTATTTTTTTATCAATAAGGTTTTGGATGATATTTTTGAGTTGAATACAATTTGATGTTTTATGAAGATTTTCTCTATGATACTCACAATAAAATACACCCCTATTCCAAGTTTAGGACAAAGTTGAAAGCACTTACCTTTGGAAGAGTGATGAGTTTTGCATTGAGTATCTTTCTTAGCACTGATTCAATTGGATCTCCAAAAAGAGTGTATTCATGTTTGTGCTCTTGTGAGATTTGTGCTTGTTGAGGTGATTCTTGTTGTGATTGATCTTGGAGATGTGGTAATTGGGTTTGTTGTTGATGTTGTTGATCTTGATATCCAACCTCTTGACATTGGGGATATTGTTCTTGATGTGGTTGTGGAGAACTCAATGTTTTGATGAGATAATCCTTCTGCAGTGTGTAGATTTTGGGGTGGAGATGTCTCTTGGCGCAATGAATCAACTATTTTGGCAAGTGAAGGAATTTGATGTCGCAAAATTTGATCTTTATTTTGATCTTGACACCCTTGATACAGTTGATTTGGTTGTTGATCAGGCATATTTGGAATGTATACTTGTGGTGTTTACATGGGATCATGGACAAATTGATTTTGGACAATGTTCTGATTTGGTGTGATGTTTAGATTTGGCATTATAGGTTGACATTGGACATTGTTGTGGTTGTTGTTAGGTTTTGAAAGGCAGATATTTAAAAGCTAAATGCAGATATTATCAAATAAACCAAGAAATAAAACGCACACAGAAAAATAACATAGAGAATTTAACATGGTTCACCCAATATGGGCTACATCCACCAAACCGCAACCATCCAATGATTTTATTAACCAAT
>CM021104.1:685013008-685091857 GCA_007115665.2 Sequoiadendron giganteum | reverse complement strand
ATTGTAAGGCTTTGATAGTTTGGTTGACTTAGATCACTTATGATATATGGAGAAAATTTATATTCCATGTTTTTCTTGTGTTTTGAACTTGTTGCAAAAATGACCCCTAAGGTGTTTAGGACCAAAGATGAGATGAAAGATGAAAGGGTGTGTGATATGGGTGTTTGAACTTTTAGGAACTTTGGAGGAATACTAGACTTAGGGATTTGATTTTGATTGATTGATTTGGATGATGAACTTTGTAAACCCTAAGATGTTAGATGTGACCTTAGGATGAACTTGTTCAAAGGGGTGCTAATTTAACTAGAGTTATGAGAAAGGATGCATTCTCACACTCCTAACTAAACAAGGTGATTTTGATGTGTTTAATGATGTACCCAAGTCCAAATAATGATGTTTTCAAAGCCCTAAAGTTGTTTGTGGGATGTGATGATAAATGTTTGGGATCGATGAAGTGTTTGATTTGATCCTAAATGAACCTAAGAGGGACTTGTTTACAAGACCAAGATAGTGAAGAACATGCTTTACCCTATGAGTAGTTCAAACCAAAAGACTAATGTTTGCATAGAAAACCATATGACCAAAAGATACCAAGCACATGTGTGGGGTTCAATTTATTTAACCTTGGTTAATGAATTTCTTTTACCACATCCACACTTCTTGCTTAGTTTTCAAACTGAATGTTTATGTCTCAATTCCTTTTCATTCCACAAGGTCCATTATGTGAAAATCAAAGGGTCAAAGCCATAGTTTCCCTAGTTTTACTTTGGAGAGAAAAATCTTGAGATAGGGGCCCAAATATTTAGAAGCCTCTAATGATAAAATCCCAAGGGACAAGCAGTAATAATTGGAATCTTCAAGGATATTTTCTCTTTCCAAAGGGTTTAAAATTTTGATGACTTGTTGAATGTTTGTTTCAAAGTTTGAGATTCAAGCAATGTATTTAACTTACTCACAAATTATACAATATTAGGATAGAAATGGCTATATTTGTTGAGTCCACACTTGGATTTCTCCAAACACTGAGACAAAGTGAACAATTAGAGATTTGGCGACACTGGCTCCCCTCCACGACACACACTTCTCAGGACCACCAAATCTCAAAATCCTAAAGATCCAGAGACCTTAAGGATTTTTTTTGTTTCTACTTTGAATAGTAGAAATGTGGAGCGGCTTCAAAACGACCGTTCTTGCACCAACAAATATTAAGGATATTTGGCCTTTAAATAAAGGGTTGTAGTAAGGGAATCCAATTTGAGGGACACTATGATAAACTCCCTCAAGAGGTCTCCCAACCCTTAGAACAAAGGATTTATGTATCATAAAGATACTGGGGGAGAGCTATCACACATCACTCACGTTGATTGCAAACTTTCCTCGCAAACACAAATTTGTATAGTGGTTCAAAAGAACCTAGCTTATGCTCTTTGCCGCTTGGGTCGTTCCCTCCTTTCGAAGTGGGGAGGCAGGCTCTCTAAATATAAACAATAGCAAAGAAGTACATTTGTGGTTTGACTGCCTAGATTGTGTAAAGCTCTAGGAGGGAGCACACACAATTCCTTTCCTTCACACTCACATGATTGTTCAATTTTAACTCCAAATTGAAATGTGTGGGTGATTTTAGACAACCAATGTCAATAGAATGCTTTTGATTCTCAAGATTGTTGAGTGGCGCAAGAGAAGTGCATATGCATTCAAATGACACAAATTGTAAAAAATCAAGACAAATGAAAGCACAAGCTCATTTTAAACCTCAAAGCAATGGTGAGTTCGTTTTAAGCACCAAAAACCAAGTGTGAAGTTGCTTGTTTAATTTTAGTCCAAAATCAAAATCTAGTGAGTTTCTAATGTTCAATTTGATCCTAACTTTGAAAAAATCAAAACAATGATTGATTTTAAACCCCCAAAATGATCTAGTTGACCTAAAACCAAAAATAAAAGCAGCAATGCATGCCCTAGGCTATTACAAAAAGCATTTAAAAATGATTTTTCAAGTTCAAGTTCAATTTTCGAACTTAAATTTGTTTGTGATTTTGTTTTTTGGATTTCTCCGCCTTGCTACCCCATCATATTAGTGATCCAATGTGAGAGGGGTCTCCAATGATTCTTTATGCAAAATGATCTCAGATATGAAGCCTATCCACAAGATTAAAAGCCTTCTGAAGTTTTGGCCAGATGTTGTCCTGTTAACAAAAAAAAAAAATCAATCCACGATTTGCATTTCACACAAAAAAGAAAAGAACATACAATACACATTAATTAACCATTTTCATATGATAATAAAGCATGTACGTGTGGATGCGATTGTGGCTGACTTAGTCTTCTTTTAGCAAATTAAATTTTCTCCTTTACCTAAATGCTTACTTCCACATTAAATCTGTGCCAAAAACTCAACACTTATAATAACTTCCCTCGACTGTAATGGGATCGAATTGAATACTACCATGGTTGCAAGAGTGCTCCCATCGACCATATGGACTGTTAAGTTTTCGCTCCTTTTATCAGTTTGAAATGTTGACAAAGTGTTAACCCTACATTATTGAACGAGATGAATACTAAAGATAAAATCTCATTAAAATAGATACGGCCACCCCAACGCCATACAACATTTATTGATGGGAATGATGCGAACTTTAGAAAATCACATTGTCAACACAAATAATGATTCAGTAAATAATATTGAGAGACAACAATAATAGCATGCGAATATTAAAGAATATGTCAACAATAATAGTCACAAATTTATTGGCAATTCGAGCAAGCGTAATAAAACAACCATAACCAGACCTAGTCGGTGATAGCAAAACAAACAAGAAATTATCAAGTGTGATTGCAGATGTAAAGTCAGACCCACAACCTTTTCCAGCAGATAGGGAAGGCGCGCGATACAAACAGTCGAACTAGTATTCCCGCCTTATAACAAATGATGTCCCCAGAAAAAAAGTAAGTTAGCCATTGAAATGGGTTCTCCAAACTCTTCACAGACTGCCAAATCAAGCCAAGGAAATGAACAATAAAAGATTAAATGACTCAGCGACTACCGTTGCCAACAGATTAAACATGTGGACAACATATCAATTTTTCAGTCTTTCTATTCCATTGTCGATTTCACACATAGTCGAGATAATGAAGGCATTAATATGTATCAAATCAAACACCTCGAGATAATAAAGCTATCAATACGTATCAAATTATCTCTCTAGAATAAATCCAAATTCTAGGGTTTTACTCTGAAACATCTACGACAAAAAATTCTAGATTTAGGTCCATAGAAAAATTATCTGACAACGTGCTGCCTACTCAAAATGATGAGCGCGAAATTCAAATCCCTGACCCATTGTAAATAGTCAGCCAACTAAACCAATGACCTAGAAGATGTACTCTGACTGTTGGTAAATTTTCATTTGTGTCGTCTGAAAATGGTTGCTCTGAAAACTATATGTGCACAACTTGATGCGCACGTTAAGGTCAATCTACGACTTCATCTGCGTCATTGCATGCAAGCAATGAAGATGTATGCACTGAGACCCAACTACTTCTTAATAATTTACCCGAATCCAATATAAATGAAAGAGAGAAATTTTCGACTTTGGCTTCTCAAATACTTGTATATTAACCTGCTCCCGGGCATGTCCAATATTAAGAAGTTATCAATCATTTAGTGTACCTCGTAGTGAAACCTATGCCCGATGGTCTTACAACACAAGACAAGAATGATTCCATAAAAACTCTGTGTACACAGGGACGATTGAAAGAGGCATTGGATGTGTTAACCAGAATGGAATGGCAGGAGATACAATGCTCCACATATGCATGTATCTTGCATGGGTACGAAAAAATTAAGTACAACAACAGGCTCTCAGAGGTCAAGCTGGTGCACACTCATATCACTCACACAGGATTCACTTCTCACAGATTTGTGGCTAACGGCCTCCTTAACGTCTATGCCAAACACAAGCAAGGGAAAGGCATCAAGACACGAAAAAGGCATATAGTAGATATAGGTTATCTAAGACTAATCCATGACCAAGGGAGAAGTGGGCTTTACTACATAGGAGAGATGAAAACAAAGGGAACATGTGTCATTGTAGAGAGAATTGAAGGACGAGAAAAAAAATCGTCTACATAATTCTGGATAGTACATCAAATCACAATCGATGATAAAAGAGAAATGTACAACAAGTCAAATATATTTTGAAGATTTATTTAGTAGATATAGTTTTCTGTTGATGATTGTAGTTCTATTAGTTACATGGAAACTTTTGTCTGTGTTGAGATAAAGAAATCTAACAATAAGTCTGTGGATGAGTATGAGAAGTGGTGTAAACACAAATTGAAATGAAAATAGCGTTAATATAAAAGTAAATGCTTCTTTTGTTTGTAACGTTGAATATCTGAAAGAGTATGATGCATGGATTTGTTGTACATGAGTTGCTAGTGGATTGAGCTTTTCCTAAAATTGCCTATTGTGGCTCAAAATTCAGGCCTATGGTATGGGCGGTAGGCTATTCAACATAGGTATTGGTGAATCCATGGCACATATATATAGAGAATGCATGCTAGACTTGTCATTTAATAATTAACATTTCAGATCTGTCACACTTTCCAGGCTTAAGTCGTCATACCCAATATGCAATATCCAAAATATCAAATATAATCAAACATTAACACAGATAACAAAAGGAGAAGCAACAACATTTAAATAAGAGAGCTAATGTACAACATAAAATATGTAAAATGCACTCAGTCAATGATTTTTTTTCTGCCTAGTTGTTACTGCCCCACAGTGGGTGCCAAAATGTGGATGTTTTTTCTACACTTGCTCAAGACAAAAAATCATTAGTATTGTTAGTCAAACTAAACAAAGAAAATATAACATCCCTATGAAATACTTGATCATGCTACCTATGCAAACAAGATAAAACTAACCAAAGAAACTAAACGAAAGCATATGAAAGCAAGATCAAACTCTATCCCATAGTGGGAGTGGTGCTCCTTTGATGTGGAAAGGATGCCCTTTCCCACCCCCTTGATAAGCTTTAGATGTGATGAAGATGCAAGTGCCTAATTGTGCCTATAGTGAGAATGCTAAGATTGTGGATCTTCAAAAGAGAAGGCCTCTACTTATAGGTTGAAGGGTTGAAGAATGGAGAGATGGGAGGAATGTGGGACTAAATAAGATTCAATGAGATTGTGACACTTGTCACAAATCCAATGGGTGAAGTTGGAGCACATTTTGGAGAATGTGCATAGTTAATGCATGTGGTTGAGGATTTGAGAGGTGTAAGAGAGGTTAATGCATGTGTAAGAGGCATTAAATGCATATGGTTGAGATATTTTGGAGGGGAATTGTTTGGAAAAGAAAGTCAAACAAATGGAGTTAATGAAGGAATATTCTCTTAGAATATGCCTTTGTGAGGGAAAAAAAGGGGTAATTAGATAATTAAATAAAATGAATTTCATGTGCAAGTGGGTGGGTTAGTCAGGGGTTGAGTTTGATCAAGGTTGAGTTAAAACCTAGAGGATGGGTAATGGTGATCAGGGGTTAATTAATTCAGATTAATTAACTTGAAGGGATTTAGGGGATTTGTCATTTGATTTAAACAATTTAATTTATTAAATCAAATGAGAGGACTTTTAGGACTTTAATTAAATAAATTGATTTATTTAATCAAATATGATGCACATTAGTGAACTAATTGAATAAATTGCTTTATTTGATTAACAAAAGAAATGATGTTAATTCAAGCGTCTACATAAATCAAGATTTTATGGGTCCATCAAGCATTCAAGGCATCCATTAATCAAATTTTTGTGGTGATTTGTGTGAAATCTCTTCTTCAATGGTTTTCACATCAAGGTTACATTATCATTTGTCATTCATCATTTCAGTCAATTATTGTTGTTTTAGCCTTTGCCCGACCCAGGGTATGCTCTCTTGATCATCATCAATTGTTGTACATGGAGGTAGGAATACCAACACGAGGTTTGACTTAGGCAAGCCCCTATATAGCACAAGTTTTTCCCCTATTTTCATGTGTGTAGGTCAGATATGAAGGTTTCAACAAGTGACAATCCAGGGAAACAAAGTACAAACATTAACCTACAATCTAGAATTTACAAATCCAAAAAAGCATGAGTTTAATATACGACGGCCTTGCGCCCTAGACCAACCAATTCAAGCCAAAATTTACAATGTCGACTCCTATTTGTTGTCACTTCTCAAATCTAATTCAATTTCGTAACTTTCAATTTTTGTTTGCCTGATAAATTACAATTTCAGATCTAGGGTTGTATGTTAAATAGGCTTGTAAAATCAAACATCAAATTTACCACAACACAACACAAAAATAAACATAAATTACTAGGGGATTTTCTCTCCATTGTGGAAACAAGCTAAACATAAGAACCATAGTCAACTCATGTTTAAATGTTTAGTCTTGAGTGAAAAGGGGATCATCCTAGTTAATCTAATTGGATCTAGGATTACTTTTCCTACTAAACAATACCTACTCACCTTTCATCTATTTGTATCCTTTTTTTTTAAGCACTAAAAAGAAATTACATGGAATCACCAAGGAATATGGTTGACGTTATCAATATTGTACAACATAAATGAATGGGAGTTAGAGATTTATTGGTATGTTTGTGTGCTCTAAGACAAGTCCACAAGATAGTATCAAAGAAAACATATGACATGAAGTAATCCCATTGCACAATGACTCAATCAAAGTCTTATATCCTCCTAAATAATAACTCAAAGATGTTATTTTATGCTAAGAATATTTTTGTAATGGGAGATAAAACCATCACCCAACCTTTCTATGTTCAATGTAATTGGTAGCATGGGTTATTATTCCACTTGAGAAATTTAGGGTTGGTTTCCACCAACATGTGATGAAATTTGACCACCATATTATTTCTGGGAACACGTTATGTCATCATAATTTTCTAGTAGATTGTAACTAGGGAGCTCTACATATGAGGTTGTCTCATCTCTTATGAAATTCAATGAAGATATTGTTTCTTATATAGAGAATCAAGAGCTTCATTATCCACATTCTTTTGACATATAAACCAAATATGTTTGGTACTTTCTTTATGGATGGTTAGTTTAGGAATATATCTCACCACATAGTAGGTTTAATTTCTCAAATTTTGCACCATTTTTTTCATTAGGTGTGCTTTAATATACCTTTGAATGTTGCAAATTCTAACCTAATGAGGATGGATTAATAATACAACACCTCCTCCTTAGCATACTATAATTAAGGTGCCTAAAGGATCTCATTCTTGTCAATATCCACTTAATTTTTGGATTTTTCTAGTTATTTCAATATACATCATCAAGATAGAGGTAGTTTTGTATTGCAATTTTCTTCCTAGTTCCAAAGACTTCTTGACCTTGGGAGCTAGGAGAGCTTCTAAGGGAAATACCCTACATCCATAAGGCCATCCAACCTAAACCCCTTCACCTCATTTTCTATGCATTTAATCAAGTTTTCTATTGAGCCTTTTGTGGTAATTTTTTATAACATTCCTCTCATTTCAAACAACAATATAGTTGAATGATGATGATGTTCTCAAGTATTGACACAAGTATTCTAGCAATGATTTTATGGTTGCCTCCATCTTTTGCTTAAATATTTATTTATGTGAGTGTTTTAATAGTTTCTCTTAGGGATATTTATTATAGTTTATTCTCTTTTATTTTTGTTTTGATCCAAAGACATATTTTGCATTAGAGAAATTTTAATTTGTAGCATTTTCCTCTATCCTAATTGTTTTGTTGAGTCCTATTGACCAACTCTAGTCACTTATGGACATTAGTATACATTTTCTTCTTTCTTTAATGACCACTTTTGAGTACTTACTTCTTCCTTGAATTTGTTATCTAATTTAGATTGGTAAAATCACAAGGCAAAGCAACTCACATAACATAAGTCCCTCTTAAGATTTTCTAATCCTAACAAATTGGTGCATGGACTAATTCAACAATGAAACATAGGTGGTGAAGAAAACTGATGTACTATTATCTTCTAATTTTTTGGTAACATTCTTGACATTTTTCTCATTAATGGATTAATAATGAAGAGGCTAAATGGCAGATTAGATAATTGGAAAGATCTTGTAGTCGACTTCTAGATATTAAATTTTGATGGGGCTTCCTATGGAAGTTCAAACTCAATTGGGGTGAGTTTTTCCTTATGCAATTTGTTTGTTGTCTTCTTTAAAGAGGCCCCCCTCTTCCCTCTTGTTGACTCATAAGACCAACACAAGGAAAAAATTGCAATTGTTATTGTTGATCTTTTGTTGGCTAGCTTGAAGGGGTGTAAGAAGCTTGTGGTGGAAGGTGATTCTATGAATGTTATTAATGGTCTAATGAAATGCGTAAAAGTCTAGAGCTATGCCACACTTTGGGCCAGCAAAATAGTTTTAGGTATTTCACTTGAAACTACTTAGCACCTCCATGACACTTGATATAGTTTGATATAAAAATTCAAACTAGGTTCAATTTATATTACAAGGTTTCGACCCAAAACAAATTGAGCAAAAGAGTGCATCTCTATGACAAAATGTGTTTCAACTAAAACACTTTTTCTTAAAACTATTAAATTGATATAATTTTATATTTAAATTCAAACATGCTCAATTTATAGGGCAATGTTTACACCCAAAAAAATTCAAATGAAAGAGTTTTGGCTGAAACTCTTTTGCCCAAAGTTGTGTATGTGGCAACCCATGTGGTAGTGTAACCCCTCTTTTGGGGTAATTTTAATTAAAAATCAACTTCAACTCCAAATTTATCCATCTAAAGAATTTTTCATGAAAATTTGAAAATACCATTTCATAGAGTTCATAGTCTAGTATCTATTTTTTTTTTTAAATTATTAGTTTTATTATGAATTGTTTAATAAATTGCAAGTAGGCATTTATAATCAAACATGAAGCTGATAAGAAATTTAAAAATTATAAAAATACATTTAAATTTTGAAAAATATAAGATGCATTAGAGAGAATCCTCTCTAAGAAGGTATAATTTTTTTAATTATAAAAAATATAAACAAAAGCTAACATCCTATCAAACATATACTAGCACTTGCACCAGAGGGGTTGCAAGGGTTACACCGATAGAATACTATATAAAAGTAAACATGGTAAGGAACTATAGTTTGAAATATAGACAAGCTTGTTTGCAAAATTTACAAAATATTTGTAATACATATTTGGTGCAAGAAAATTGAATGAAAGATTTATATCTATTTCATTTGTGGTGATAGTGTAGTTGATGATTCCATGTGGTAGTATGAAATGAGATGGCACATAGTTTGTTGCCTTTTCATGTATTTTGTTCCTACATAGTTAAAGAAGAAGTTAATGGATGTACATTAAAAATGGTATAGGTTTTATAAAAAAGTAAAAGTAGGTGTTGGATTATAAGATTTTTTAGAACAATCATTTACACAATTCACTCCACTGACAATCAAACAAGAACTAATTAAATAGTTTATGAGCTTTGACTGACCTAAAAAAATTGTGTTCTAAATAAAATTGAAAAGAAAAAGAAGCAAAAACAATCTTAGGAAGCTTTGACAAGATCCTATGGGTTTGAGAATTTTTCGGAATCGATTCCTAATATGGGTCAAAAATATTTTCAAATGGATTGACAAAAATCTTAGTCAATATTTGAGGACATAATGTAAACCAAATTTTCCATTTTAATCTTTTTAGTGAATGTCACAAAAATCCTAGACCAATATTGAAAAAGAACATAATTCTCCTCAACATTGTACCATATTTGTTGGAAGCTATTATAGTAGTGATTCATGAAACATCTGAATGTTAGTTGATTGGAAGTATCTGAGGTTATATTTACACAATTGCAATGCAATTTAATTATGAGATCCTTGATGATTGTTGCCATAAGTTGATTGCATGAGATGCTCTGAAATAGAGGGAGCCATACTTTGAAGTTTGGAGTGTGATAATTATAACTCCGTTAATTTCTTTCACCTGTGATCAAAGAGTAAAAATTGGTAACGCATACAAGATATTTGGGTGGAGGAAATAAAAAATTGAAAATTTTTGTGGGTAGCTTCATATGTGCTTGTAGCAGCTTGTTGGCATTTAGAGAGTTCTCAAGTAGCATTGTGAGACACCTATAAGATTACATGATTTGAGAGAAAATGGTTCCTCTAGGTACTCTAAATATCTAGGTCATAATTATTACAATCATTTCGTCTTTAAATTTCTTGGCTACATGTGATAAATTGTTTGAGTGAAACATTATTTCATATTTTTTTTTGTATATTTTTGTCTAAGTTTACAATAGCACACAGGCTATCTATGTGCTACTCACCACAACTGAAACCTAGCCTTCTGGTAGATTTCTATGAGTCTTTGATACTTGTTTGAGGAGAAATCTTTTTGCCTATGGAGTTCCTAGAATTTATCATTAATCATTTACTTCTTTTTCTTATAGTAGTTTCAAGAGGTACATAAACTTTGTTGTTTTCTAAGCTAGCCTTGTGTTTATGAAGTTTGCAAGTGCCTTTGTTAAAACTTAATTTAAATTTTCATAATCATTGCATTAGCAGAAGCCAGATTTGTGTAGATTAGAGATGAAATTTGTTGCATTGTCAATTTGCAAATCTTTTAAAGCATTCAACATTTTCATGTGTGTATAAAGTGTGTTGATAATTTAAATTGGTTTAGTGTTCTTTGGGTGGTTACTAGTAGTAGTTTATGCTGTATATGTCATATTTTGCATGTGTAATGAATAAATCATATTTGTAATCAAGGGACAAGTAGTTATGTATCAAGAAACACTCACAGTAGTGGGTATTGCAGCTATGTATTCAGTGCTTTACTCTTATTTCTATGGTGTAAAGAAAGCCATGAACTTACCCACATGAAGTAAGATATAATTGAGGAAGAAAGCTTTAGCAAGAATAGCTCTAAGAGTGATATTGAAGCAAATGTAAAAATATTGGTGTACACTAGCCCGATATGTTCTCGAGGTTTTATAAAGATTATCTAGAATTGGATATTGTTGGGACAACAGGATGGACATAAATCCCTCAACTATCTTGTACCTAGGTCCAAACAAGGGGTTGTCCATAAGATGCAACTGTAGGTAGGGACATCTTTAATTAGAGATGCCATGTATGCGATGTTGTTATGGGTACTTCCTTGGGGATAAGTATCCCCAACCCCTTTGGTGATGCCAAGATTTAAAATAATTAGTATTAAATTAGGAGAAAAAATAATAAAAGAAATTAAACATCAACTCGGCATCCATTTTGGTATGAGAAAGGAAGAATGTTATGGATAGCATCACTCCTTAGTAGCAAGGACTAAATTATAAAAGAGCCATTAATGAAAGCAAAATGGTGATCTTAATATGCAAGCATAGACAAGGCGCGTGAAGTGTTTGACAAGATACCTCAAAGAGATGTGGTTTTGTGGACGGTAATGATTGCAGGATATGCACAAAACGGATTTGTTGAAAAGGCTAGAAATTTCCAAACAAATGCAATTATCAGGTTTAAAGCCGAATTCCACAACCTTTGCTAGCATCCTCCTTGCCCATGCCAAAATGGGAGCTTTGGAACAGTATGTACATCCATCGAAGCATAAAGGATAGAGGAACTTTGTCAGATATTATAGTTGTGATTGCCATAGTAGACATGCATGCATAAAGTGGAAGTATTAACAAGGCACGTGAACTGTTTGAGAGAATACCTGAAAAAATACCATCTCATGGATTGCACTGATTGCAGGATATGTACAAAATGGGTTTATTAAAAAGCCTTTAGAAACTTTCAAGCAAATGCAATTGGCAGGTGAAAAGCCAAATTCCACAACCTTCGCCAGTATCCTTCCTGCCTATGCCAAAATGGGAGCTTTCGAATAGGGTATGGAAATCCATCAAAGCAAGTTCCATTAATGAAAGAAAACTAGTGATCCCATATGTTGATCATAAGTTTCATCATTGATCAGTAGTTGTGTTTATTTTCAAGAGAGAGCAGGGTTAGCGTTTCACCGGCCTTGGAAACCAGCTTTTTTGTCGCCTCATCACTGTGCATAAAAAATAAAGAAAAAAGAAAATCCACCACTCCACCGGTGCTTATGGTGTTCTCTCTGCCCTCATCTTCCATAGCAAGGCTCACCAGAGTCTCAGCAGCCAGGATTTGGAGCTGCACATGATCGAATCCTCGGTAAACAAGAACATCTCTTAGATTTATTATTGGGAAGACAATTTCTAGTATCTATTTTCTCAACGCTTCCCCTGCTGCGTCGTTTCTGCTAGCAAGCATTTTCAACAAATGCAGAGATAGCTTTACATTTTGAATTCATGCTTTAGACTCAAAATTTACCTTTACCTCTATAAATTCAACAATTCTGAGTAGGAGATTTTCGTTGCTTCCAAATCTGATTTGATACGGAGATTTGTAGTACTAATTCTTTTGCAACCATTTAAACAAAAACATTAAATGCAACCCCTTTCTATTTATCTGTTGGATATGATGCGATCCACTAAATGTTCTGACGCGAGGAAATTAATTCTCTGATTGCCATTAAATGTATGTGCGCAGGGTTTGGGAACTTTGCAGTGTGAAATATGTTTACGGTGAGTTGGAATCTGTTTCACGGCAACTTATATAGTCTATCGGGCTAAATATTTTGAGTAAATTTGATTTTTAAAAATGATTAAAAAATAAATATTCATTGAATTTTTTTCATGTATTAGATTTTCAAATTATCTAAAGGGGAAAATTAAAGAAAAAATTAAAGTTACTTTTTACAATGTCCCATCAGCCTCACTTTAAAAAAAGTCAACAATTAAAATTATTTTCTTAAGTTTATATATATAGTCTTGTCAAAATTTTGTTGTCTTTACCTTTATAGCCCTAGTATTGTTCATAAAAACCCAAGTTAATATTCTCATTGAATCATATTTTATTGCCATTACATCCATGTTATATCCCTGTATCTCTACCCATAAATGCATAAGAATCCATTACTGCACTCCCATAGGGATGCTTTTATGTTTTAAGGGTCCTTGGCGAGTTGGCGGGACATAGGATACAATATAACCGCTTACTGCTATACTGCGGCAGTCAAGCAAGAGGAGTGCAGGATAGCGATAAGAAGTCACTTAACCACTAAGGTAACCATAGCCCTACAACAAGTAAACCATAACATAAAAGTGATGTGTGAGGTAGCGGTAAGGGAGGACCTCTTAATCCACAACCTTGCAACAAGCAAGCGGTAACATTAATAAGACATGCAGTATAGTGGGATGGTCAATATGTAGGAGTTATGTGATCTCGCTACCCTGCAACGGTTTTCAAAAGGTCATGGCGATACTACGGTACAGGCTAGCAAGAAATTTATGTTGAATGTGGCATCAGAGTTAGGTTTTGACGTTGTAATGGTTTAGGGCCTAAATTGGTGATTGTTTGTGATAAGGGGCGAAGAAAGCATTTCTGTCAACTTGGCAGAAATATTATGGAGAGAATTCAAATGAAACGAAAGCAAGGAAATAAATATGGCCTCTCAGCCTCAAAGAGAAGGGGGGTTTAATTGGGAGAAAAAGGGAAACTTCTAGTACATATTGTAAAATCTTTTGAAGCAGATCAATGAAAATGAAGCTATAATTGGTGGTTGAATTCTAGTTTCATTTTTTTGTTGAGATTATTGCATATGATTATGTGGTTGTCTCTAGTTTGAATTTTCCTTATTATTTAAATCGGCGTATCAAGTATATATTCAATTTATCAAGACACATTTGTTGTTTTTGTGTGGTTCATTTAACTAGTTTCTTCAAATAAGAATTAAATTCTTTTAAGTAAATCACAGTAAACTGGAAAGCTCATTTGGATCGATAAGAAGAGTCTCATAACTACTTCATTGCATGTTTATGCAAGTCATAAACATCTGAGTGCCAAACAACTAGAGTTATAACCAAGAGGAGGACACACATCATTCCGATATCTTGACTCCATTACACAATAAGAAGAAGGCACTGATCATATCTATTCTAAAACAATATTTCACGAAATCTCATTTACACATTTTAATTTTTTGTTGTAGGAGTAGGAGTAACAGTCAGTTTTTAGGTTATCTATTTCAAACCCTCATGCCAGTATGAAATAGACAAAGAGAGGAAAATTTAACTAAGATACTTGTAATCACACCAACCACACCAACCCTCTAAATTTGTGTGAGGTTTATAATCTACTTAATTATCACCATTTAATCTTGGAGAGCGTATATTCATTGGTGAATAAAGGTGTGCATGCCTAGGCATAGCAGAGCTTGAAGAGCAAGGAATTCCAACCTCCCTGGTTGATTTCGTTCATTGGCCAAATCATTGTTAAACCTAATCATAAAGCTTGGCATACTTTTAGGGTTTAGCAATCTGTAGATTTGGGAACCAACATTTTGGATCATTGATTCAAGAAGATCTTTAAATGGCCTAACTTCATCCTTTTAAACTTCTTGAAGAGTATTCTCAAGGAGGATGGTCTAACTAACAATGTATACCTTTAGTCTTGTGCCATTATCATTGTTGATTGTTGATGATGATCATATAGAGGTGGCTAATGTTTCATACTCAGTTGAGAACAAGGGTAAGTTTATTAGCCAATAGGGTATTTGATTGGTGACAATAAAAATAGAGCTTCTGTTCACAGGGAATTAGCTACTCTTTATTAGAGTAAAATATGAAAATAACCTTTGTGGGTGGTAGGGTGGGTGTCCCTCCATGGTGGCAGAGGGAGGTGGCACGAGTTGCCACATTGGCGGCAGGTTGGGAGGGCCTTGATCCTAGTTGGCTGCTTTGAAGGCAAGGTGATGAAGGCTTGTCTTGTTGACAAGTTGGGAGCACGAGGAGGACAACTATGGCACTTGTTTCTATGTAAAGGTGATGATCGTTCTTCATGGGAAGTGAAAAATCTTCCCTGCTAGGACAACTCGCACGTAGGAGGCAATACATTTGTGAGGTTGGCGATGTTTTCATGGGCCGAATTCATTAATTGCTATCTGAGCCTTTATTTTGGTATAAGTGATTTTTGCATATGTGTGAAGCTTGTGGTTTTTCTTCTTTCAGTTGAGAGCTTTCAATGTGGAGTCGAATGGCGAAGTCTTCCAAGTTCGTCATTGAGGTTTTGGTGGCGGGCTTGGCACGTGTTGTCCTAAATTTTGAATTCTCAAAATTGGACAACCCATATGAAATTTTGCCTAAAATTTCTTCATAAATCTCTATGGCACACATTTTGAGGTGCCAAAATTCTCCAATTGAATTGTGCAGCCATTGGTCTCCTTCCTATTTTGCCTTGAGCGAAATTTGGGAACATTTTGACATGTTTTTCCCCTTGTTTTGTCTAATTTCGGGATGTTTGATCACCATTGCAAGTAGGGATCTTTTGTGTTAAGGTACATTTTACGAGGTGTTGAAGTTGTAAAACTTTATATTTCAGTTGATGATTCCCTTGGGCATCCTTTCATCAGCTCCTCTTTCTGTTTTTGTCAAATTCTGAGTCATATTTCTTGTCTTTTTGGTCAAATTTGGGTTTTTTAGGCAACTCAGTAGAATAGGGAATTTTAAGTCTAAAAGCAAAATTGCTAAAGTGTCAAAAAATTCCTATGGTGCTTTAAGTGAAATTGCTAAAACTTCAAAAAGTTCCTAAAATTGCTATAGTGCCAAAAAGTTCCTATGGTGCTTTAAGTGAAATTGCTAAAGTGTTAAAAAGTTCCTAAAATTGCTAAAGTGTCAAAAAGTTCCTATGGTGCTTTAAGTGAAATTGCTTAAGTTGTGAAAAGTTCCTACTTTGCTAAAAGCAAAATTGCTAAAACTTCAAAAAGGTCCGAAATTGCTTGAGTTGCCAAAAATCCCTACTTTGCTAAAAGCAAAAATTGTTAAAAGAGCTAAAAAGTCCGATTTCACTTATTTGACAAAAATAAAATTGCTAAAGTGTCAAAAAGTTCCTAAAATTGCTAAATAAGCCAAAAGTTCCTATTTTTTCCAAATTGTCAAAAGAAAAGTTGTTGAAAGGCTTAAAAAACCCGATTTGTTTTCTTTTGTCGTTGAAGCGTTGTGACTGTCAAGGTGTGTGTATAACGATACTGCATCATTTTCACATGTACGGACACTGTAAAGTTGATTTGCACGTTGATTGCACAAGTGTCTACTACAATACATAGTGAAAAGTTCCCAGACTTAGAATATTTTAGCACTTTTTGCCAATCTGAAAATCCCCTCCGTCAAAAAGCATATTTTTCAACATCTTTCATCGTAGAGCGTTCTGCTTTGAGTTTCAGGCTTAGATATTGATACCTGGTACTAGCCAACTGCCATTGACAACCTCAGAGGTCCTAACTTTTCTCTTGAAAAAGTGAAAACTACCCACCAGCCTTAAACTGGCTTTTAACTGAAACCGACTTCACCATTGTGATCGTGATGTGAAATAAGCCAATCAAAATTAATTTCAGCCAATTCTGACAAGTTCCTATTTTTTAGGGTTTTGAGCTAAAAATAGATTTTAGAAACCCTAATTTTCAAATTTTGCCAGTATCTTCCTGGCATCATATTGACTAAAAGCCCATACTTTATTAACCCGAAATTGAGCTTTGGCCTCACTTTTGCAGCCCCTTTGTCTCGTTCTCGTTACCCCTGTTTGCACACATGACCTACCAAATCAATAATATAAGGCATGGGCCTTATTTTTCAAGCAAATTCCTAGGTTGGAGAATGATACAAAGAAAGAACAACAACATGACGAAGCCACACAAGGAGTTGAACAAGTGACATGATTGAGCATGGACTGCTTTCAAGACGAAGATGGAAACATGTTTTCCAAACAGCAACATGAAGACCCAACCAAGGATGATGTAGTTCAAGTCGTGTCTTTGGACACTCCAATAGTTTCAATTATGTATTTGTAATTTAGTTTTGACAAATTACATGTGAAATGGAAAATTGTAATTGCAAGTAATCATGTCACTTGCAAAGTTGGAAAATGTCATTACATGTAATTACATTACAAGTCAAATCACAATTTGGATTGTAATTTTGAATAAGTCAATTACAGTTAGTTAGTGGTTGAGAGATTTTCTCAAGTTTGTTGAGATCCTCCCACCTTTTTCTCAAGGCCTCTCTCCTATAAATACTTGAGGAGGTCTTTTGTAATTTTTATCTTTTGGCAATGCAACAAAACTCTGCCAGTTTGTATTTGCACTCTAAGACTTTGAGCTTAGATGTAAATCAGATAGCAATCAATAAAAGAGGCAAATTGCTTTTAAACTTTGTGTTGATTCAAGGTGTTATGTGACGACATTTTCTACATACTGATTGTGAGTTTTGTGGTGTTATACAAGAGGGATTCAAGCTGAATTTTGCAGACTTTGAGCTGCTTATTGCGTTTGGAGTTTTAGATTGGTTTTCGGATGTGATACTGCAGACTTTGAGTTGTTTGTCGCATTTGAAGCTATTGTAGAACACTCAAGCAAAGGAGGTAACTTGCAGACTTTGTGCTGCTTTTATTTTCTATGTTTGTGCATAAAAAGTGCATCATGTAATTAGACTTTGAGCTGCTACATTCCTGCACTTGGTTACCAGAAAATCATCTAAAAAGGTTGATAGGAGAGTAAGTTGTCAAAGACTTTATGCTTTCAATTTGTTTTCTCGTCCCGAAGGAGCAACGGAGGACTTTGCGCCTTTATGGAAACTTTGCTTCTTTATTTATTTACTTCATTAATCATACATGCTTTCAATTGTGATTCTTTTCTGAAATAAGAGAAAAGAATAAATGTCTTTTCTAAAAAGAGAGAACAAGACAGATTTTCACCCAGATTTAGAGTAGATTTATAGTTAAAGTTTATTCCTGAATTGTTAAAATAGAAAGCAAAGGGGGAGCCTTTCCTTTGAAAATAGGAGAGTTTATCTCACGTACTGTGGCTGAAACCACAATTTTGTACGCTTTCCCAAGTATACAAAATTTTCAACCAACAACACGGTTTGGGGCCGACACCCCCATTTCGCTTCAGTCGTCGGAGAGGTAGACTTCTTTTAGGGAAGTCACAAACCAAAGGCTTAAGCAAATATTGTTGCATTATGAGTCGCTGGTGCTAGTGGCTGTGAAAATTGTTCTGGGTTCTAGCCATTTGGAAAGTTGAGAGTATGAAAGAGACAATTTGCAGGTTTCTTCCCGGTTCTTAGCCTCTTTGTTGGATAATCTGATGTCGAAGGTGGAAGCAAGAAGCTTAATGCTTAAAATGTTTAGACCAGATTTGGTTGAAGAGATGGATGTGATTCTTCGTGTGGTGGTTGAAGGTAGAGGATGTCTGAGGCCTTGCGACGTGGAGAGGGTGAGCTCAGAGGATACAGTGAAGCTATACTCGTTCCTCCTGGACCTGCATGGACTTGGTTTGATGCGGCATTGGGCAATTGTGGCGGCTGCTGTGGTTTTTCGTAAAAAGTTCTTTGGGCTAATGGTGGTCGACAATGAGGATTGGAAGGAAGAATTTGAAGATTTTGGAAGGTTGAATAAATTTTTGTAAGCTGGGTGATGGTTCTTTTTTGGCTCATAGGCGGTAGTTTCTAGTTCGTCTCTTCTGTGACAATCATGTCTGGTTAATCGTTGTCGAATGCTTTAAAATGGGGTTTTTTTGGTTGAATTTCCTAGGGGTTTGTTTTGGATTTTAGATGGTCATTGTAATCGATTTTTTGGTGGGATGGATAGCATGCTATAAACTTGCCTAACTACCTGCATGGCAGACGTTTGTATCTTGGCTTTATATTAATAAAATATATATCTTACGTATCAAAAAATAAAATGAAAATAACCTAATTAATTTATCAATCATCAATTAATTAATTAGGTCCATTTTTTACTTTATTACACTTAAGCTAAACTTAGGAGCACTTTTTTATTATTAGGTAATGTCCTTTCTTGTCTCATAGAATAGGATGACATATGTCATGCTCTAATTTAATCATCACCTAAGGTTTCATCTAGGGTTGCCTTTTGCTTTTTTATTTTATAAGGATCTTTGTAATCATTCAAATGTATTAATCCAATCCATTCACTATAGAAGCTCAATCATGGAGCCCTTTTGGATCAATTCATTTCTCAAGGTTGTATAGCACACTATTTTCTTTTTCACTCTTCATGTGATAGGAATTTCGGTTGCAAGTGATTTTTGGGCTATGAGGTTCAACAATCAACTCCAACATAGTATTAAAGCACCAGATCTATGAATCCCTATTCGTTTTTTGAGAGATTCATCATTGAGAAAAAAATTGACACATCTTGGAGCAAAACAAACATCATTGTTGCATCCAGCATGCCCAAAACCATTAAGATCAATTGTCAGTTCATCAAAATATGAGTAGTTAAAAAAAGGGAAAAAAAATTAAGGGCACAAAACTCAAGGAAAAATCCATGACTTTACAAATTTGTATGATTATAGTACATGTCATACCACATGGTTGCCATCATTGTGTAGGCTTGTACGAATTTTGGTGGCCAAATTAGGAATACAATAGGAAAAAATATAACAAAAATATGAAAAATGACATATATTTAATTTTTTCAATAGTCATACTATTGTTGTGCTAGTGTCCCACATAGGGTTGATGTCATCAACAACCTTGCAAAATTTTCTTGACATTATTTAAATTTTGTGACAATCATTTTTTTACTAGCATTTGGTTTATGAGCCTCAATCATATCGATGAGCAAGGGCTTGAGTATTTAGTGCATAGTTTGTTTTAAATCCCAATATTGCCCACTACATGTTAGCATTGCCAATGGCACCCCTATTGTTACCTTAGTCAAGAATCACCACCATGACATTGCCCAATTCATCCACTACTCCTCCAACCTAGTCACTGCCCAAGCAAGTGATGCTATCCAGTCACTGCCCAAGAGTCACCCCATTACTGCCACTTGGTCTCTTGCCCTCTAATCTTGGCATAAAGTAGCTATTTTTTTCTTTTTTCCATAAATTAAGTATGCAAAGTTAGATTTTTGCAAATGAGATCTTGTTAAAAAATTGCTTCTATGTGTTGGTGAAGCCAAGATATGAATGCAACAAATGAGCCTTCCGCTCGTGAAACAAAATGAGCACAATAAGATGTCTATCATATAAAAATGAGTGTGTAAATTTACAATGAGAGTCTTGCATATATATGAAAGGTAGAGGAGGTAGGAATGTAGGACTACATGACTGACTACCTCTCCAAAGGTGCAATACATTTAAGCTCAACTGACAAGTGTTTGAGCATGTGTGAAGTGTGGATGAACTAGGTGTCTTAATAGGTGAATATATGTGTCTCAACCACATGAAGTGAGACAAAAAATAAAGTCCCTAAGTGGAGACTTAACTAGTGTGAATAGGACTCTCCTAGGTAGGCCAAAGGCTATCTAGATAGATAATGCCTCTATTTACACTAATACTTTCTAGTGTTGCAAGTCTCATTATTAGATATTGTTAATATAGTTTATCATCTATTGAAGTCAGATCATCATTTTTTGCTTTTGATCTCATAATTTTTTTCTTGTATCTCCAATTTTCATGATTCTTGCAACATTAGAAAGATATTTTAGAGCTCTTTAGATCTATCCATGGACTTTTTCTAGAGTCTACCCTAGTATTTTTTATTTAGTTTGTCATTATTTCACACTCTGGTCAATTACTTGGACATCGTGGCACCTAGAAATGTTCGTTTTGCATGAGATGACTTCATTTGAGTTGGTTTACATGCACTGAGATTATCGGTCTATGATTTAATCATTTGAGGAGGTATCATGGTTTTTTTTTGTTAATCCTTCTATAGTAATCCTAGAAAAGGATAATTATTAGTCCTGGTGAAATGACATTCTGACACATCTCAGGTGGCTTAATCTTTTTCCTTATCTTTATGGATTTATACCTAAACTAGACACAACAAGGAGTAGATCAACACAGGGTAACATTGTTAATCATGTTGTAGGATTGATATTATTAGTGTTGATCATGACACTATGTTTATTGTATCGAGCATTGATTATCCCCACACACTTTAGACTAGACTTTGAGAGATCCATAGAAAGCTACATATCTCTCCATTCCTAGAGGATCTTGCTACATATTGTCTCATTCCCCTTGATGATGCAGATTGATGATATTTTAGAGGATCTTGAGTGTATCACAAATCTTGTATGTTCCAATGGTTCAAAGACTTGTCTGCTTGCTCCCACTCTTCATATTGAGGCCCAATCTCCATCTTTTGTTGTTCCTAATCAAATTAATATCACCACATCAATGGCCCTTACGATTTAGTGCAATAGGTTATTCATTTTCTTCCAAACACAACTATTTGGGATTCCTATCTATTAGACATATCCTCCTTGTTTGTGGAGTCTCATATTGCATATTTGGAGGATTATTTTGAGGACATTCATCTCCTCTTTCATGGAAACCACATCATCATTGTTAGCCCATCATCATTGTCTTTGGAGCTTGTTCTACATCAATCTCCACAGGATTCTAGATTGACATAATCTCGTTCTATCATGCATACATTTGAGTAGTTTTCAAAGAGACATTTAGATTTGGAATCCCTATTCATCCAAATTATGTGAATGACTTCTCCAATCACCAGTGGATCCATTTCTTCCTAAGGGGAGAAAAGTTGTTTGTAGGCAGTGGATCATATTCTATCTTTAGGCTTTCACCATTAACATAGGAGCTTCTTCATTGTGTCGGAGATTCATATTCTCATTTTCTCTCTCCTATTGGGGGGACATTTATTGTACTTATGCAATAGAAATAGTCTTTAGGGGGTCATATTGAGTCCTTTCCTTCTTTCACTACTACACATTTATTTCATTTTCTCTCTTGAAGATGACTTTTTTTTCTCATGAGATTTTTTCATTTTCTTTGGTTATGAGAGATTTATTTGTTTGTACATGAGTAGCTCATCAAGCCTTGTAGTTGGGACCCATCCATGGATTCATTATTAGATTTTTAGCTTCTCCCTAAGTTGTATTTAAGGGAGGGTGTTAGATTAAAATAGGAAAATTACCTAATTAATTAATTAGATCTCTTTTTTACTTTATTACACTTAAGTTAAACTTAAGAGTGCTTTTCTATTATTAGATCATGTGCTTTTTTCCCTCATAGCATAGGATGATAACACATGTCACGATATAATTTAACCCTCAATTATGGTTTCATGTAGGGTTGCTTTTTTTTCCTTTTATAAGGATTCATTATTCATCAGTGTAATCATCCAAATGTATTAATCCAATCCATTCAATACAAAATCTTAATCATAGTCATTTTGGATCAATTCATTTCTCAAGGTTGCATAACACTATTTGTTTTTTTCTCTCTTCATGTAATAGGTGTTCGGTTGCAGGTGATTTTTGGGAGCTATGGTTGGGAGTTGTGGAGTTCAACAATCAACTCCAACACTCTCACTACCTTTTGGCAAGATATTTGCATAATGGCCAAACTTTTGTTGGTCTCCCATTACAAAGGGACTTTAGAGGTGTCAAGCACCTACTCTCTTCCAAGGCTTGAGGGAGGTACGTTGGTGAGAGCTACTAAGAGGACCAAGATTATTCATGGGGTACAATTTGTCGGCATGAAGGATTTTCCTAACAATGGTTTGGTGATTTATTGGAATCAATTGTGGTGGCTAGTGATAGTTAGATGGGTGGGGCTTTCAATAGAGGGATGGAGGATCAAGTGGACTTCAGTGTGTTACATTGGGGATTTTGAACCTCCCATGATCTTTTGGTTTTGAATTGTGATTTTCTAAATGTTGTTTTGTTACCTAGGCTCATTTGGTTCTCTCTTATTTTTATGGATGACACACCCCTTCATGGATTGTTTGTGCAAGTCATCATAGTTGGATTTTTTTGTTATGTTTCTTAGTTCATGTTTCAAGTTAAGGCCTCTCAATAGATCCCCATAATATTATCATAAAAAACATTGGTGGCCTTTTATTTTGTATAAATTGGTAATAATTACAAGGCATTAGGGAACACAAAAAAGCACGTATGTAGCTCTAAGTTTTGTCAATCTATATTAGGTTTTGAGGTACTAATTCTCCCAAATTCATGCCAACATGTAGGTGCATGAAATAACTCAACCACCCATGACAAGGGGGGAGGGATATACTTTAGTATCTTATTATGCTCTTGTGCACATTAACACCATTAACACCAAGATATGCATCAAACCTTATGATGCATCTGCCTGCAAACATAACATCATCAAATAACATGTGCCAAATTCTCTTCTATAAATGCATAAATGCACTATGTCTATTTTACAACATTGGTGAGTGGTATTTTTATATTGTGCAATCAATGACAAGTAGGGTGAGCCAAATGGGCTTTATAATGAATGGTTCATAAGACACAATACTTGCTAAAGGTTTTGTGAATGGTGTAGCAAGCTAAGCGAGTTTGATCTTGAGGGAAGCTCCATGGCGAGGCATGCTTGAGTGAGAGTAGTACTAAGTTGGGTCACCTCTTGAAAAGTCTCGATGTATCACTCTTGTGAACATCACCTAGGTGCAACAAGTGCTAAGTGGACCATTCGAGCTCATGAAAGATGGGTTGTGTAAATCACACTACCTATGAAATATGAGTCAATGAGTTAGACTCAAGAACTATGTAGTTGAATCTTGACAAAAACATCATAATTATATAATCAATGTTATATTGCCAAACAAAGAATACATAAATATTAGTATGTACACATTACCCTCAAGGCTTTCCTTTTTATTATCATTTCTTTTCCATGCACCTCATCATAGATTTGGAACCCCAATTTCACAATACTTCATAATCTTGAATGATATTGTTCTTCAATTCCTTGCTTTGCTCCTTCCACAATGATATTTCTTCTCTACATTAGCCCTCAAATCACTGTAGAAACCATTTGAAATAGGTTGATGGGAGAAGTTTTAGATGTCTTATCTGACATTTAGTTGCCCCATTGTTTTCTCCATCAAGACTCTTAAATGACACTATTCTCTAAACCTGCACTTCCATACTGTAGAAAGATTGGTTTCCCTTCTGTAAATGCATCAATGCTTACTGTCTATTTTACAACACTGGTGTGTAGCCTTATAATATTGTACAACCAACCAATATTATATTGATAAACAAAGAATACACAACTATTAATATCTACACATTACAATTTGAGGCGTTCCTTTCTTTTTATTATTCTATCATTTCCATTCTCCTGCTCATAGATTCGGAGCCCCAATTTGTCTATAATTTGACATTCATTGATGATATTGTTCTTCGATTCTTTGCTTTGTTCCTTTCACAATTTGTGTAAAGGACGATAATATTTCTCCACATTTTAGCCCTCAAATCACCTTAAAAATCATTTGAAATAGGTTGATTAGAGCAATTTTAGATGTCTTATCCGATATAATTTGTCATATTGTTGTCTCTGTAAGCCTCTAAAATGACACCATTCTCTAGATTGCACTCAATACTGCAGGAAGGTTTTATGGCTGTGTCGTCAGGAATTTCCTTGCACTAGTTCCTAAGTCATCTAGAAAGCTCTTATTAAGAAAAATGTTACCAAAACGGGAAGCCTTGACAACTTAAGTCTTAAAATGCAGTCAAGAAGCTGCACACTATTCATTGTGAAATATCAAACATAAATATTTCATGCAACTTTTGTGGATGGCATCATCTTTGTCTTTTTCTTTTTGGATGTCAACTTTTCTCATTGTGTTAATGCCCAGGAGCAAGCCCACCAGCAATTCCCTGGTAGAATTGAACGCAAGACACCATTGTTGTATCACTCCACCTTTAACACTAAGTCTAGCCTGCTTGACCGATAGCATCATATTTGTTAGATTTTATAAATTCATGTTTATATTGGCAAATAAGACACTTGAAATGCAAATAATGTTAAGTTCAGTTCCATTATGAATCGAGTCATAGAAGCCTTTTAAGAGTAGCAAGCTTAATAAATGCGAAGGCAGTAGAACAGGTCATTACAGGGTTGTGTAGCTATATACATATATGCATTCATAGAGCACATCTACAGGTACTGTACATAACTCATAATTTTAACTCCTTGCCAAATGCAGTATCTAAGTTCATTAAGGATAAAGGCATCACTGAATTCTCAATTAATCGGATTAGTATGAAGCTATCTTTACATGGATCTATCTATACTATACTTCAAACAATAAACCCCAATGCTTCGCTATGTGGCCATCACTCTGTTGTACAATCTATCTGTCTCATTATTCATATCTTTGCACATTGTCCCATTATTAATTAAATATTTCACTAAATCATGAAGCATAAAATCCCTTTCAAGTTCCTTTTCTTACAAGCATTCTAGAATAGAAGTGCACATATGCTTGCTGGAACTATCTAGTTATTTAAACCAATAAACCCCAATACTTTGCTATGTGGCCATTACTCTGTTGTAGAATCTGTCTCATTATTCATATCTTTGCACATTGTCCCATTATTTATTAGATATTTCACAAAATCAAGAAGCAAGAAATCTCTTTGAAGTTCCTTTTATTACAAGCATTCTAGAATATAAGTGCACATATGCTTGCAGGAATGTAAGTTGTATTATCAAGTTTTCCTTCTTTGTTTTAATGTACAAGTAGAAAGAGTGAAATTCAGTAGAGGTACTTGTTCAGTAACCATAAGAATTCCACAATGCAAGGGAATGGACAAAGTTGATCTGATGCGCCAAATTTCATAAGTATTGGCTCTCAATCTGCTACATTTTAACTTTGTTTCTATGATTGCCCTTTCGCCAGACTCGGCTTCCAGCCACATCTGCATTGCTTCTATTGGCTACCATATTACAAGATTCTGGCTGCTTTCCTTTGTAAGGAGAAGCACCTTGCTTTTTCTTCCCTGTTGAATAATCAAATTTGATGTTCCTTGAGGCCTGCACTCTCCTTTCTATCTCCAGTGCCTGTGAGAAATCCCATACCTTCACAAATTTCTCCTCTCCTCCACAAACAATTCTTTCCGCACCAATGTCTACTGAATACAAATTTTTGTAGAACCCATGGAACATACGCTGGGGGGACTCTATACGCTGCAATTGATTTTCTGAGGTTTGCTTTGATAGGAGGTGGAACTTTCTCTCCATATTTGCCTCACTGAAATCAAAAGTCATGTTAAAAGATCACAGCAGACCTTACTTTTAGGTCAGCTATTCAACAAGGTAGCATACCACACAAGAAGTAGTTCATGGAAATTGCTACCTGATACTTCAATTGAAATTACCCGAAAATGCAGGTGGCTTATGCCAACAGCAATAAAAAGTTCGTCAAAACAGATAGACAAAATGTAAAATAAGTATGCTTAGCAGGAGCTACATAGCATAATTTCAAATGAAAAATGGCTCAAAGAAAGTTTCAGAGATCAGACAGACACAGCTTTATTCACAAAGACAAAGTAGGTAAGAGAAACAGAGATATTAATAGTTTATAGATACAAACATACTTCTACAGAAAAGCCAACATACAAGTGATAAACATCAGAGATAACTAACCGGAAATTGATAAAAAGAAAAATAAATTTCTAGCCTCAAAATTTGATAGCCTGGATATGGTAGTGAATCCTGCCCACCACCCAGAATTCAATTGAGGTGTTAACTCAGTGGTAGCCATTACAGTAAACCTGTCTAGTTTTAAATTCCTTTAATTTCCAACTTCTTGTTCCAAAGCAAATATTTTGACTTCTCAGAGGAGAACGATGAGAGGATTAAATGCCTTTATGCCTTGTAGGAGGAACTTTTGCTGGTGTTATTTCTGTGAAGAGCATGTTTTAATGAGCAGGGCAGTAAAATCCCAAGTTTTTTTACAGAAAAAAATGTAGATGAAATTTGCAGATTTGATAATAAAGAGAAATGACATGGTACATGCACAGAAAATCATAAGAAATGTAGAAATTCAGCATAAATAAGTTGAACTAAAAATATGTTAGTGGAAACATTGAATGAGAGATCAATTTTTTTTCAAAAATAAAGATAATCTGTCAACTAATAAATGTGAAAGAAAAGGATACCAACGTACAGAAACTTGATGATCAGGGGAAATAAACAAGACAGATTTTCGCAAGCCCAGCAACCATTAAAAATTTAAAGTATATTGACAAACAAGAGGCAAGAAACAATGTTTATACGAGAGCTTAATTACCAAGCAAGAATAAAATACAGTTCCCTCATTAAATGGAAGGGTACAGATGGCTAGTTTTCAAATTTTGTGAGAAAAGTTTTTATGGGTTTTCAAGGAAAAGTCCTGCGCAAGCAGAAGTAGGTATTGTTTGAGATCATCGCATGCAGGCTCTTATTGGTCTCATTTGGACCTGGATGTAGGAATAAACAACTACGTTGAGGCTTGAACGACTTAATTTGTAATTCATTTATTCCTGTCTAGGTTTTGGAAAAGTTTGAAAATAGAAGGTAACTCCAAGATCATGGTACATATGATGAGAAACAAGAACTAGAGTGGGTACCGGGCACCAAATACAATTGTAGAGAAAGGCTCTCCTACATCTCCTTTACTCATATTAGGAGCAGTGGAAATCAACCAAGTCATCATATGACCGATCAAGGTATTGGCAATAGGGACAACACAGAAAGTTGAAGAAGCTGTGAATTTTGACTCCCAATACATGAACCTTGGTTTCAATGTATATAGGGATTAAGTAGAGATCGTAAGTGGTAAAGTAGATTTGTGCTGACAAATTATTAATAATGACCTTGAAGAAAACTGAGCTTATAGCTACTTCCTGGACATTATTATCAATACATATTTTTCCTTATCAATTGGCATTAAGGAGGCACAACTGATTACTCCGCGACATTGTTTCTAACAGAATGGAAGAATTCAGAAACTTTCTAAGCTTGAGTAATCATCCTGAGGACGGTTGGATTTGAGTTCAATATTCAAAGGGTATTTCCGAATAAAATATGAAGTTATCTTTTAAAATGGATATCTATTGCATCATTGTGAGCTCCTTAGTAAACTTCCAAAGTATTGTGTTTGGCCAAGGAGGAATCTCTTCCTTTGGGATAAGAATTGGACTTTTTATTTCTCTGTGGGGTGCAGATTGTGTTAAAAATCTTCCTAACCCCACATTAACCTGGCCTAAAGACCACTCTCTTTTTTGGTGAGGAGGTTTTTATCTTTCTGGCAGATATTGTAAGGCATTATTTGGCACATCAAATTGTAATTTTTTGTATGCACAGTGCTGGGTTTATGGTTGGAAAATAGGCTAATTTTAGACAGACTTCAGCAAACTAGGTTTTCTATCATCAGTGGAAAGTTTGGGAGTTTAGAGGAAATGTGTCTCTAGGATTTCAATTTTTTAAAATCAGGCCCTTCTGGCTCTATTTGGAAAGATTGTAGGTCTTCTTTAGTATATTAAGAGTTAAGACAACCTTGTTTTTTCAGAGAAAGCAAACAGCTTTGACCGCCATCTTTAGTTTATCTGCTAATCTGCTGTAGAAAGGGGCTTTTCAGAGTTGCTAATTGTGATGGCAATTTCGGCCTTAACACCGGTTCCTACTGCAGGTTAGAAAAAGTACAACACCCTATTGTAGTTCAGGAGTGTGACCAATCAAGTTCAAGGTAAAGAATCAAGCTAATGAAACTCTGTTTCAGAATTTGAGTAGTTTCAGCTGTTCCTCTCTATTGTATTCTAATAACAAACCCATTGGGTGCAAGTCCCGGGAGTTCTCAGTTGATTGGCTTGAAAGTCTGAAGATACTAAAGAATTGTCTTTTCCCCTTCTTCTGTTACTACTTTAACTGCTGCCATAGGTGGGAAAAGGAAGACTACCAGAGAAAAAAATGAAGAATTTTTTGATTGGCTTGAGCTTCCTAAGGGATAAGAGTTTCTGGGAAGAGGGAAGTCAAGGATAATTATTTAGGAAAAAGCAACAAGTGAACCAATTCTTCCAACATTAAAGGTAAAAGAGGTGGTTCTGCAGGTCACAGAAAAAGTGGGGCGCATAACGCAGGGAGTTTCAGCCAAGGCAAGGAAACTAAAAATACTATGAGACATGCAGGACGAGTTTTCTCAAGAGGTGGCATCTAGAATTCAATTAATTCTGGGAGAAAATAGCTGTTCAAAAATGTCAAAGTTGGCTTCAAGATGATGGAGAAGAAAAACTAAGGAAGCAACCAAACTAGAGATCCTATTCATGGATAGCAGGATACCCGTACTAGAAAAAACCTCCATCATATTACCAGAATTATCTTGACTGAATCTCTTGTTATTGCAAGTGGACCTAGCAATATAATTCTGCAGTTATAGACTTCAATGCTTCGAGTACAGCAGAACACAACTCCGTGAACTCTGGTCATGGAACTCTTGAGGGAACAGTCGAAATTATAGACAGACTGTTGTGAGTTCTGATGGAGAAAGTAGGGATTGAAATCCTTAATAATCTGAAGCTCTCTTTGATCCCTCCTTCACAGATGAAGACAAGCTACCCCAATAAAAATTGCAGCACAGTAATGATCACATGTACTGTACAGGTTAATGAGATAGCAGTTTTCTGTTTCATACTGTCCTTTATGTCAATGATAAAGAATTGTTCTCTGTTATTATGTCAATTGTTAATAGTCAAGTCTAGCTGTTCAATTGTGTATATGCAAGAGAATATAAAGAGGCCCAGAAGCATGAAAAACAATAATTCATTGACAAGAAAAAGAAGTACACATTTGCCCAATGGGTGTACGCTTTAGTAACACTCAAACCCAAAGGAAGAAGATTGTCAAGAAACACAAAACCCACCTGTAATCTGCAGTTGATATGAAATGTTTCCTGACATCCATCACAGCTAATTTGCCATCTCCAGATGCAGAAACAAGCCATGGATCCTCAAATGCAAGAGAATAAATAGGACCAGAATGAGGAACCCAAGAGGCCACAGGTGCTTTTTCTTCTTGTCCTCCCGAGTTTCCAGGATCAGAACGTTCATCAAACATATGAATAACCCCATCCTCCCCTCCAGTGAACAAAAACTCACCTGATTGACTGCACTGCACAGAATAAGCCTGACCCAAATGGACCCTACACCTTACCCTCAACCGCTTCCCACTCTCCACATCCCAAGTATAGACATCACTCCCGGAAGCGCTAAAAACCCTGGGACCCCTAACAACCAATGACCACACCCAATCCATATGCATCAACACCTTAACACATTCCATAGACTCTCTATCCCACACCCTAATGCTCATGTCCCAAGATCCACTATATATTCTATGACCATCCAGCCCAAGGCAAATAACAGGCCCATTGTGTCCCCACAAGCAAATTTCACAGCTCTCCTTACAAATATCAAAAACACTATTCATTGAAATTCCCTCCAATGCAGCTCTCCAGCATCTTATAGATGAATCATCACCACCAACTACAAGAATACCCACATCTGCTTCAATGTCTCTGATTGTGCAATCAAGCGGTCTTGAACTCATAATTGGCAGAGCTTCCTCCAGGTTCCAAATTTTCACTATCCTATCATAGCCTCCTGTGATTATTAGATTAAGGCGTGGGACTATGCACACGGTTCTGACTCCTCCTTCCATGTGACCATAGAGGGTGTCTATTCTGTAGCTCCCCATGAAAGCTCCGCTGCCAGTATGTCTGTCCATGTAGAGTTCTCTCCATGTTTTATTTTGTGGGTGCGTAAAGTGGGGCAACTGCCATCTGTGGCAGTAAAAGTCCTTCCATGAGACGCAATCCAATGAGAGCTTGAAGAATAGAGTACAAACACAGGATACTTGGGATAATTCTTTGGGACCTAGATGCTTAAAAATCTCAGAGATTATCACTGGGGGCAGATCCAGGAAATTGGTACATGGTTTTAGCATATTTTTATCTTCAGATTCCATAAAAACTAGTAAATTTGTAATGGGTAACTTTTATTACACATTCCCATTTGCATTACCTAAAACGTAAAATTGTCAGCAATTAATCTAAGCAACCATTCAATTGAGGCTTCCTTCGAAGTAAGAAGAAAAAATGATTACGTACTCGAGGGTTTTAAGATTTAACTGGAAAATAAATCTAAAACTGAGTACAGATGTTTGTGGGAAATTTGCATTAGTACAAACAAAATTATTGAGGACTGTGTTGATACACGAGGACTCGAAATGTATACGTGTGAAG
This sequence comes from Sequoiadendron giganteum, assembly GCA_007115665.2. NCBI lineage: Eukaryota > Viridiplantae > Streptophyta > Pinopsida > Cupressales > Cupressaceae > Sequoiadendron > Sequoiadendron giganteum. The sequence goes on along the minus strand of CM021104.1, from coordinate 685,060,656 downwards.
AGATAAAAATAATCTTCTCAAAATATATAACTACTAGCGGAGATTTTCTATGTGGCCTTTCAAGCACGCTGCTTTACGATAATTTGCTGCGCATAGCTGCGAGACTACTTCAGTTGCACAGCAGGGGTTGGGGGCCAGATCCAGACGGTACAACCACACTATATTATAGGTAGTTTAGCTTTATCGAACCCCTCCCCACTTCTCTACAATGGGAGGTTGGGGTTTCCCTTCTATCTCGCCAATTATCTTTTTTGGACCCTTATCTCTCTTCTTCGAGATGCGGTTATTCTTTTATATATCGTATATTGTAAGTCATCTATAGACCCAAAAACAGACCGTCTAGTATCGTGGACTATAAAAGGATCTTTCTTTTCCTTTTCTTTTCCCTACAAAAATATGCATTTCACAGGCATCATAACATACAAAAACGGATGATAATATATGTAACATGATAGAACTCGATAGTTGTAGGGTTTGCCAAACGGGGAGATAAAATGACGAATCCGTTGGCATTCGTTGACGAGAACGGAAGGTTTCGATGAGAAAGATGTCAAGTAAATGATGTCGTTAGCAATTCTTTTTTCGCTTTGTCTGTATTCCATCAACGTTGTGGGCGAGAGTTTTATTATTTCCATAAAAGTTTTTGGTGTATGTGCATTGTATTTTGTGTTGTCTTCCGCGACAATCCATTGCTTTATGGTGTAGAATGTGCCAGAGTCTAGAGGAGTTGTAAGGTGACGTAAGTAAATTTGCAATCTAAATTCTAATAATTATTGTTTTTTGATAAGATAGTGTTTAAAAATGAAATTGCACAAATTAATGGTAGGTTGGAAAACACTATATGTTGTGATTTTTTGCATTCCACTTGTTTAAAGGTAAAGGGTGGAGACCATGGAGAGGAGTTGTAGGTGGGGGATACATCAAGGAGACCATGGAGAGGAGTTGTAGGTGGGGGATACATCAAACAAACGAAATTGAGGTGAGGGGTGTGTTACCAATTGTGTTGTTAGGTGTACAGGGTTTTAAAACACTATGTGGGTTGCAGGTTGCAAAACACTCGATGTTATGAAACTTGCAATTTTATAGATAGTAAGAAAAGTTGTTATTCAGGCAATATGAATGCAATAAAAATCAATAGGAGGTAACTTCTAGACAGTCAATATTGTAGACATTCCTCGGTATAAAAAATGGCAGGCTACAAAACACACCACATCTTTTAATTTGCAGTTGAGAACAATCCCAACCCCTATGGTTTTGATTTGTCTACATGGAGGTCTGTAAAATGAATAGAAACAAAACCAGTAATGCTAGTATCGGGAAAAAAAAAAAAAAAAACTTATCCTTGGTTGAGGATTCCCTATCAAATGCAAGTTACAAAACATGCCATGTTTTGAAAGCTATAATTTCTCAGTCTGAACACATAGTTGTCAAATGGTGTTGTTATTTGAAATGTATACACATGTATAGTTATGGATGTCTTATAACAAATAGGAGCTTTAGAAACATGTTGTCTATTATTACCTGCACTTTATATAATGGGGCAACCTTCATAGTAACACTGTGCAAAACACACTACATGTTTCAAGCTACAGTTCACAACAATGCCAACTCTTGTGGTTATCATGTGTGTATATCCAAGTCTACAATTCAAATAGGAAAAACATCATTAATTATAGTATTGGAAAAATACAATACACTTATCCTCGGTTGAGGATGCAAACCACAATGTGTTTTGGGAACCTTGTGAAATTTAGGTTACAAAACACACTAAGTTTTGAAACCTACAATTTCTCATACCTAACACATAGTTGTCAAATGTTGTTATCATTTGAAATGTAGACAAGACATACCTATAGTTATGGATGTATTATAACAAATAGGACATTTCCAAACATGTTATTGTTGTTAACATACTCTTTATAGAATGGGGCAACCTTCACAATACACATTATGCAAAACACACTATGTGTTTCAAGCTACAACTCACAATGATGCCAACCCATGTGGTTATCGTCTGTGTATATCCACGTTTGCAATTCAAATAGGAAAAACACCATTAATTATAGTATTGGGGTATATGCAAAAAGATGTGACACAAAAAAAGGTGTCACTTTAACTTTATGCCTGAAATAAGCATTTGGTGAACACCAAATTTTGCACTCACCAAATGGTTTGGATGACCAAGCCTAACCAAACCAAGTTTGGTGAGTGCCACATTTGACGCTCGCCAAATATGAAACTTGTTATAAAAACAAAAAAACAAGTTCCTTTTTATTTTTATGTTGTTCAACTTGCGACTCCTACAGTTTTTTGCTTCTCAACCTGCATTAGACAAAATGTATTACCATTTTTTCATTTGGAGGTTGTGAAATTTTCATCAAGATGCCACCAAGACATTGAGGAGGTTAAAGAGGTAAGTATCTATTCTTTTTTAATTTTAAATTTTGATTAAATTGTAGAATGAATTAAGTTTTTTAATTCTTTTTTTAAAAATTTCCAAGAAATGATATTCCACCCCCAAATGTTGAAAATCATCCATCACTTCCTCATGAAGACCCTCTTGAACAAGAACCACATCAAACAACTCCATCAATTCCTAGACATTCCCTGGGAACACAAGAAAACATACTAGGGCAAATAGAAGACAATAAAAAACAACTTGAGGAATTGATTACAAGGCTAAAAGATACTGTTGCAACAAACCCTCATGAGAGAGTCATTGTTGAATCCCTCCAATCTATCGTATCTCATGTAGGATCAGTGAGTGTAAAATTTAATTTTTGGTTCAATAAAAGGGAAGAACTAAACAATTTTATCCAAACAAACTTTCTTATGAGCAAGTAAAAAAATAAAATTAACAAATCTGACTTGTGTGCCCTCTTCACCGACCCACGAACCAATCAACCCTTAACAACTGGATGCAAGAGGTCCCTCATCCATTGGTGCCACCATGAAGGGATAAATAATAATTTTTGGGATAGGTGGTGAATGGTTTTTAACCAAACTCCATGCAATAATTATGAGTTTCCACAATAAATTTTTAGGAAACTCTATTGTGAGTTTATCCTCAATGAGATTCCAAACTATTTTGACTTTCTAGATTTCCAAGGTAGAGGTGGGGGCTTTGTACATGACAGTGGGGACACAATGTGACCCACAGTTGGCACCAAGACCCTTGGTTAGGCTTGTGGCAAAGCATGTGACTGTTCCTTCCATTGTGAAGGATGGTGTCGAGGTGGACACCTTAGACTCCATCAGCTTGCTCACTTAGATCCTTATACAATATGTGAGGCTTCTAGTATAGGGTGATGTGAATGAGTCTTCTAGGCCTCAAGTTCCAGTTCATTTTTGTCAATCTTGCAGCAATGTTTGCAGTTATGATCCTAAGAGTAGTTAGGATGCAACTACGCATGATACATCAGCTGCATAGGGGATGGTTATGACAGAATATTTGTTGAATGAAAAATTCAACATTAATTCTCAGGTAAATTTCAACGAGTTCATTTAATTTTGTTTATTAAATTTTATTCTAAAATGTAAGAATAACTAAATTAGTAGAATGATTATGATGAAAATTTGAGGTCAGAGCATTCATGCTACTTGTAGCGTTCCCCTAGACCCCTATTTCATGACATTGTTGAGTCCATAGGTATGTAACCAGTAAAAAAAATTAATTATTATATATGAATAGTTGAACCTTATATGAATGGTTTTCTCATAAGTCACTTTGGATGTTGAATAGTTTGATGTTGGACCTTCGACATCGACATCAACACCCCGCACTTATTGTCGTCAAAGAACTTTCACACAAATTTGAATACAAGATTAACAAAATTGAATTTATGTAATGATAATCTAAATATAAATCAAAAGTGGAAATGTAAGTTAAATGGGTTCACCAAAATGTAGGATAAAAAATGCACTTTTCTTTATTTAAATAGGTGTTTAAGTAATTCAAATAAAGAAATTTAAACATATTTGAAATAATTATTTTTATTTATTAGAACACACACTAAGTTGAAATTGTCAAATAAATGAAACTTGAGACTTTGGAAATGAAAACACGACATTTCAAATTAGGATTATTTGATAAATAATAGAGAAAATGAGGGTCAAGATACTTTGGTAATAGATAGTTAATACTACAAATGGATTGAATACTTTTATGGAAACTTAAATCCAAATTTTAAGAAATTATAATGAAAGGACAAGTATGCAACCTAAGGTTACACCCAAGGGTGTCGCCTAGTCATAGATTTGTAGCTTTGTCCTATGTGTCATTGACTTGAAATTTTATTGGTCTACTTCTCTATATTGACACCCATTAAGACAAAGAGAAGATGATATATTAAAACAAAAAAAAAGTGTCAAAAATGAATGCAAAGACACTAAAAGCATAAGAAAATTAGAAAATGGACTATGCAAACTACTAGGAATATCTCATTCAAATGTTGAGTGAAACAAAGTTAAGGGCAAGGTTGTAAGGCTAGATTACACCCTAGGGGCAGCCTAGTCCTCTCCTAGTGCCCTAGGGTATGGCCTAGTCTTAGGGGAAAACTTTTGTAGTATTTTTAAATAACCCCAAAATTATGGGGAGCTTCATATCATTGTTTACAACATGATTTCTTCTTGGCCCTCTATATGATTATTTCTTTAAAAAACATATTTCACCTACAAACACCAAGTCTATAGAAGAAAACCTACAAAGCAAAAGGATTAAGAGGGAGTCTCTCAATTAGTCCCATTTTGAGCTTTCAATAATCAATCCACTTGGTTAATGGTAATGATAAAGTACCAAAATAAATACTTGTACTAAGAAATCTTACTAATTAAAAGCATAGGTAAAGGATACCTAGCAAGAAATGGTAGAGTGAAACAAAGGAAGCAAGATGAACAAGGGGAAGATGGGGAGATAGAAAAAGGAAAATGAAGATGAATTCAAACAAAGAAGGTATGGTTAGAAAGAAGATTGAGGTGAGAGTAATAAAATAGTAGCTTAGGGGAAAGTAGAATGCATTTGAAAAGAATACCTAGAATGTTAAGGATAAAGAAGAATTGGGAGATGGAAAAGGAGACTAAATAAATAAAGCACCATATGGGTCTAAGAATGGCTTGCATGGGAGATGGGAAACAACAATTTAGGAAAGCGTTGATGATATCAAACAAAAAAATGAAATCTATTGAAGAAAATGGCTTAGAAAGAGGCAAGGAGGAGGGTGGGAGATAGAAAAGAAAGATAAAGTGGATGGAGAGGGATGAGGGGGGACCAAGAGAATGGAAATTCAAACTAGAGGAAGAATGGAGTGAAAACATAGTATATCTAGCAAGAAACCTATCTCATATAATACAAAACCATGAATATAATCACTTATCACAAATAGATTAGTTGTAGAGAATGTCTTGGAGTTCCAAAATACCATTATAAACTTTGGGATGAAAGCTGAAAATCTATTGTAGTATAATAAACACTAATATTCCATCATTTATTCAAGAAAAAAGGCTCTAAATTAGCAAACAAATGGAAACTTTACAAATCTTATGTTGAAATGTGGGAAAGTCGGGTTTATTTATAGATTTTCATGAGAGCCAAAAAATGTAGTTCACACTAAGAATCTTAATTGAATGTATCTCATTTGATTTTGTTAGTGATTGGATGAAATGACTAGGCCATCCAACATATGTTGGCTTCAATTGTTTCTTGTGTTTTGTTTGTCCTTGATGACAAAACTAGCTTGGGTAATACATGACACATTTACATGATGATCTTGGTGGGATATGGTGATTACAGTTGATTTACATGGTCTTTTCATGGAATGCAGTTATAGATTTCAGTTGTTTGATACATGTACATTTTGATACTGATATTTGGCATGGTGTTCATTGTGACAGGGCATGCATTTGCTTTAGGTATATATGACATTGTTATCATTACAAGTCTCAGGTTTATCCAATTTGATCACTTTCAGGTTGTGGTATATTCAGATTGATCATTTGCAAGTTATCTTTAAGTGTTATATGAGTCACACATATTATACAAGTTTAAGTCACTTGTATGTATTCTCTTCATTGGTTATTTTGTTAAAAGGGTATGTGTTGTTTTCAAGACACAAATGATATATTAGTGTGCTAATATTTGTACATGGTGTACAAGGCCTTGGGCAACTTGTTTTGGAATCTTGTTTGATCATTTTTCAAATATATTTGTGAAAGTCACTTTGTTGACTCGAAGGCATTAAGAAAACAGTCACATTGTATTCATGTGACATTGACATTTTAGATGTTTTGATCGTCGGCATCTTAAAGGTTTTGATTTGGCAAAATAAGGTATCAATATTGTTTTAAATAATGATTTGAGCCTAATATTTATATCAAGTTGTATGAGACACAACATACATGTGACTTCGCTTCACTCTTTAGTTTATTGGTGAATTGGCACCGACAATGAATGATTGATTATCATGTGGAATAAATGTGTCGGCATACGTGGCTAAATACTTGTCATTGGATTCAAAAGCATTATGATGGTTTATTAATTATTGTGTTTTTTCTTTGTATCGGATTTCAAAACATTATTATGATTGTTAAAGTCTTTGACATACTTGAAAAATAGGGCAATATCATTTTGATTATGTGAAGGGTTTGGAACCCTAGCCGCCATGAGGATGTTTTGTTTTCAGTTGTAAATTTGTGTTCTTCTTTGGTCGATACTAGAGGAGTTAACCGAGTTTGTTGTAAGCTTGGACAACAAGAGCTTGATAGTTGATAAGGAAGTGACAATGGCTCTTTTAGTTGGGCAGTTGTGGTTGGCTTCAACGATCTTTCTTTGGTATTTGTTTGATTTATTTACTGCATAATCAGGTATTACGTCTGTTGCTTGAAGAAAGTGAGAAAAGGCAGCTAATGTTTCTTAAGGCTCGACTCATAACTGAAAAGTTTGTTTTATTTTTGTTATATGATTTGTATTTGAGATTAAGAAGAGTTTACTGGGGTAATGAAGTATTTTTGTTATTGTTGTAATCTCTATTAAATCACAGATTAAGAGTTTGTTTAAAAATCAAAAAACAAAAAAGAGATTACCGAGTTGTAACTGAAATGTTTTTTCTTTTGAAAGGTCTATTTAAAAGAGATTGTGAACCCCTAAACCTGCAAATGCACAAAGAAGCCAAACGTTGTTAGTGTTAGTTCAAATATGCATGTAACAAAGAGGGATTCCCCATAAAATCCATCTATCTAAAACTTAATTTAGGAAATGAAGAACACAATGAAATTACAACATTAAAATCCTAATTAAGCAAATAGCATTATGATCCTATGGGGGAATTGGTGCCAATGATGTGTTGCAATTGGCCCTTTCCCAATTCCTAATTGCAATGCTTGATTGAATGAGAGAAATGGTCAAATCTCCAAAGAGATTTGAGCATAACCTTGATATAAAATATGAAATGTTGTGAATGCTTGGTTGAAGTGGGCAAAATTAGTTCTCAATTGTAGAGAGTAACTTTGCATATGAGTTGTGGATAATGATGGATTTAAGTATAGTAAGTCTACTCAAATTGTGGATGTTTGAATGAGAGGAAGAGTCTCTCATTTATAGATTTCAATCTTGAAAGAATGAGTGAAAATAAGCAATGTGGGATAAAATATAATCCAATGGCATTGTGCCACTTGTCCACATGTGATTGGAGGAGGAATGAGCACATTTTGGTCAATGTGCAAGTTTGAATTTTGAATTTGAAAGTTGGAGGGAGAGAAGAGTGGAGTTAATGTCACTTGGCTCAATGCACAAGCACATGTAAGAGGCATTGAATGCCTTGTTGGAAGGACCAAGTCCACTTGGACTTTTTGAATTCAAATGAGGGAATATTCTCTTTTAATGCCTTGTGAGGGAAAATAGAAGAATTAATAAATCAAAGTATTTGATTTATTGTGCAACTTGCATTCTCTAGAGGATTTTAGTGAGAAGGATTAACTTAATCAATGTTTTGATTAATTTAATGAGGAATTAGGAGATGTGACAATTTAGACTTAAATTTATAAATTGATTTAAATCAAATTGAGAGGAAATGATTTATTAAATAAATGATTTGATTTATTTAATAAAAAAGGAATGTGTCAGATTAAATCAAATAAGGTTTAATTTATTTAATTTAATAGGAGGACTTTAGAGATTTTAATTAAATAAAATGATTTATTTAATTAAACAACAATGTAAGGTTAATTAAATTAAACTGATTAATTTAATCAAATGAGGTGAGAATGACTTAATTAAATGAATAATGATTCATTAGATTAAGAGATAGAATGCGATGAAATGCTGAGAATGTGATCTAAGAGGAAATGATGTTAGTAATCGGAATCAGGTGTGCCAAGATGAGCTTGTACATTTTCCATGTCTACATTTTGCCCCTCTTTGAAGCAATGTACTTGTTGCATTGGTTCAAAGAATAACTGTTGTAATCAAAATTCAAAATTTTATCGATTTTTCAGATGCCCCACTATTGCCCCAGCGAGAAGGATTACGCTGGTATACTGCCCGCTCGAGAGATCGAGTGGAAATGTATGATTTTCCAATCGAGATCAGGATAAAATGCGAGAGGAGTGGTTCTATTGATCAGAGGACGTAAGATAATTCTTTGATGTAGACAATTCTGATGATGTATAGACAGTCATTGGCCATGGGTAGCCTCGTGTATATTTTGATACAACACACTGATTTTAGATAGAAATGTTAGTAAAGATAGAAGAATAAGAAGAATAAGATGGATGGAAGGAGGATCCACACAAGTTCACATTATTACCGATGATGATGATGATTTGCATTGCTAGGAGTTGGGATTTTTAAAGGGTCAATTGCTTTATGTTTGATAATACACATAGGTACGATGCATCAAGGTATAAAGGACCAGGATGGCGTTGTACCTAGTGTGATGGACTCTGACTTGACAATCAGATAGGAGTGCTCTTATTCACACTTGACATACAAAAACCTTGTTAGGACAGACCCAACAAAGCAAGTATTCGCCAAGTTATTTTACAAGAGTATCCAGCAAGCACAACAGATAAAAAAGATAATGATCGTTGCTCCATTCCTTTCTCTTTAAACCTGTTTTGTTTAGGCATCATCGAGAGGTCCTTGAAATGAGCACAAAATAAGATAAGTCTAAAAAGACCAAGATAAAGTAAACAAACAAGCTAATGTTCTTCATATCGCTAGCCAAGGCTAAACTACTATGGGGTACCTGATGCTTATGTCCATCGCAAGAAAGCTTCATCCTAGGACATGTAGTGATCAGGGTTTTGATGGAACTGATTGGGTGATAAGCTATTGATACTCCGAGTTGACCAACTTGCTTGCCTACTGACTTAGACTTCCGAGACTTTGACGATTAAGGTGTTCACTTTGGAACCTGCTAAACTTGTTTCTGAATGACTCACCAAAGGGTGAAAGCGATGATTGATTTATTATGAGTGATGACAATCACAGGTGAAAGCGAGATGAAATGGATGCACCATTTTGGATTTTCAGATATTTTGAGGCTATTTTTGGAATTTTGAGATGTTTTACAAATGTTTTTGGTATTTTCAAGATTTATGAATGTTTTTAGATTTTGTGTCTCGGGGGCCGATCAAGGATGGCCTTGCCTACGTTTAAGCTCAAAGACGACGTAGTTCGGACGACAACAAATTGACTTGATGATAAGATGGACAAACGGATTGCCATTTTATTGCTTAAAGGACTGACTTAAGATGTAGACTAAATGGGCAAACGGATTGCCAATGTGACGGACGCCTAAGGACTGACTCTAACTGTCTTAGGGGATGATCAAAGATCAACCTTGCCTATGTTCAAGCTCAGAGACGACGTAGTTCGACAAGGTGAAAGACTGACAAGACTAAATGATGAATTTTGAAGATTTTTCGATATTTTGACCTGTTTTTGGATTTTTGATGATTTGGATGTTTTTGATTTTTTCAAGATGAAATTTTTAATGTTTTTGAGATTTTTTGATGAAATTTGACGATTTGGATATGATATGATATGATATCAATGCTCTGTTTTGGGATTTTGCTGAAAACCAAGCTTAATGTTGATCAATCGGATTGATGGATGGATAGTTTGACTAAGTGTGTTAAATCAAACGAAAGTGATAATGCACTTATAAACTCCAGGAAGTTGTGTTATCCCAGAGTAAACTCGTACAAAAAGGATAATTTGGCTAGGTGTGTTAAGCCAAACGAGGTGATTATGGATTTGATAATTTGGCTGAGTGTGTTAAGCCAAACAAGATGATAATGGACTTGTAAACCCGAGGAAGTTGTATTATCCTAGAGTAAACTCGTGCACAAGATGATAGTTTGACCAAGTGTGTTAAGTCAAACAAGGTGATAATTGATTGGATTCAATTGATCAAGATTGATGAAGCTTGATTTGGAACAAAATAGCTTTGATGATTTGATGTGACACAGATGTGTGCATTAGATGCAACTGATATTGATTGTTTGGATTAATGTTAGACGAAAGATAAAGCTTGATAAGGAATGTCGTCCTGTCAAAAATATGCCAAGGGCTAGTGATTTTGGATTTTGGATCACAAGTTCTTTAACCAATTTGATTTCACGTTCACCAATGCTCGAATCGCCACACAAGTGTGAAGGATATATATCAAGATTTATTCCTGAAGCAAGATGCAAATATTTGCCCCCAGTGTCTAGCAATGTATGGAATGCCACAGGCAGATACTTGGATAGGCAGATGGATGATTGGATATGGATTATCTTATGATAAGATAAGTTGTTTGAACATAGGATGCTCATTTGGATAATGCTTCAAGGCTCAAATAAAATTGGGTAGGATGGGATCAGTGAAAATGACCCATGTCAAGATGTTTATCATAAACAAGTTTAAAGTATGCTCCAAAATTTTCATCAAGATCTAGATAAGGTAGATATATGATAAATGCATTGGATAAATGGTTCATGGATGAACGGATGATATGGTTGAAATGTTGGCTTTATTATGGATGTGATAAGATGCTTTCTCTTGAACTGGCGCACGTAGATGCTCGATCCTACACATGACGCCCGTTTGCCAGGTTTTCATCATGGTACCTGTCCAAAGCGCCACCAAAGTGGTTTTCACTAGAGGACGATTTTTCTCTTTACTATTTTCAATCCTTTTTTTGATTTTATTTTTTTTGTCGCCAAGATGCCTGTTTGCCAGGTTTTCATCAAGGTGACCATTTTTTTAGGATATTTTTCTGATTTTTTTGTATTTTCTGAGAGATTTTAAGCTGATGTTGAGTCACTTGGTACTGCTGACATTGATTCTTTTGTCATAATGTGCCATCGATATCCTACTTGAAGAAGTTGTTTTGCCAAGATACGTGCACTTGAATGCAACTTTTGAGATCCCTGATCTGCTTTGCTGATACTAGAGTTAACTCTGACTTTGTGCACACATCGCGATAGAGTGCCTTCTAAATCCTTATGATGAAGGGTCGCTGCCAATACATGGTCAATGTGAGAGTTGGATATCATGCGTGGAGGCGTGGATGGAGTGTTTTTTGGTATAAAAGATGGATTGGCTGACAGTTTGGAACCTTTGACTCTCCAAACTTGGGAAGATGAGCAATAATGAGAGGATATGGAAGTGTGCATGGAATTAAGACCAACTACTTGATACACTTTGTATGTCGCTTGAGAAGCATGTTTTCTCTTTTGTGAACATCTTTGATGGATACTTTTCCCTTTTTTATTTTTCCCCATAGTTTCTTTGACTAATGGAGTTTGATAGGGATAGTCGTTCTTTGTATTCTTTGGTATCCACTTGTATTTTATTTGTCCTTCATGCTTCATCCTTTGATTCAAATCTTTCTTTTGACGTTGGTCCCAATTTTTGGATGGGGTGATGGGTGGATGAAGATTCATGACGTGACGGGTTGTAGTATTGGCATTGGTTTCACCATAAGGATCCTTCGTGCCCCCTATGTTGACGTTTGCTCGAGACGAAGTTGCCCCCAGTATAGTGATAGTAGCACCTTTATTCTTTGATTCTCCTTGTTCTAAGATGCCTTGTTCAGAATGCATTCTCTGACGAATGAACTTTGTCGATGATGTTATTCCATTTTGCTGCTTTGTTGATTCTGGAATATCCTGTTCATTCTGACCTATTTCCTTGAGTGGATAATGTTGGATATCTTCATATATGATGTCCTCAGTCTGAATTTGGGATATATATGATCCTGATGTTGACAATTCAGTTTGACTATAGGAACCAATAACCTGCCCCTTTTGTGTAATAATGTCAGGAGTAAAATAATCCTATTCTGAATGAAGACCATCTACGTCTCCATCCAAGGAAAGCATCTCATGGGTAGATGGAGGAGTATGTGCTATGTGGATGTGATCATTATTTGTGACATCTTGTAGGAGAGTGGCCATTACCTCATTGTAGTATCTTGCATATAAAAATTTTTGATCTTGATTAATGTTGAAATTGCTTTCAACATGCTTTGGATCAAGTTCTTGACATGGGTCAATTTCAAAGGATGGATTTATTTCAAAGGGTTCTTGGACATCGTCATAAGGCATGGGAAGTGGCTCAATATCCTCTTGATCTTTGAGTGGACTTGGATCAAATGGTGAGTTAGGGATTCCTTCAATATCTGTAACCATGAGGTCGAGGGATGTCAATATGTCATTGGAAGGGCCATTGCTAGACCTTGATGGAAGATTTTGATCATGTTTTGGAAAACGTTCTTGAGATATGTCCTCTAACTCATTGGGTGATGTCGAGACATTGTCAACATGATCATTTATGGATGGATCTTGGTTTATGTCAATAGGATCAAATTACATCAACACTCCTTGAAATAGATCTTTGTAGGAGGGGTCTTGATCATGACTAAAAAATGGCTCTTGATGTATGTTGATTTGATCATCGGATGAGGTGGAAACATCTTCAAAGTGTCCATTGATGGGTAGATCTTGATCATTATTTTCAACAATTGTTGTGGGAGTCTATTGCAAGCTTTGTTGAGCGAGTAAGACATGTGTTTTGCTGCTGAGCCAACAACACTTGTTGTTGGTCATGTTGTTGTTGTACCAACAAAGCTTGTTGTTGGGCTTGTTGTTGAGTTGCTTGTTGATGGATTGCTTGCAATAGTGCCTTGAACTGTGTTTGCTCTTGTTGAGCCTGGTGTTGGGCTTGAGCTTGTTGGGCTACTTGAGCCGCTTATGCTTGCTGAGCAGCTAGCTGTGCAGCTTGTTGGGCTTGGATTTCCTTTTTGCGGGAAGCTTCTTGAGTGGCTTGCAACCTGATGGAGAATGAATTGTTCATGTTGTGTTTTGGCGGTGGTGGCAGTGGTGGTGGTGGGTTGGGGATGGTGTTGATTGTTGGGATTGCTTGGATGGTTGCCACCTATTGTTGCGATATCGATGGCAAGATGGGATGATTTGGTATGATATGTTGATTTAGGTAACTTTGATTTTTCATGGTGTTACCTTGACTTGAATCAACATATGGAGTTGCCAATATATTGCTAAGATTTTGAACAACATTAGGGGGATTTGAAAGCATATTTATCCCAAAGTTCACCAAGTATGGATTTGAAATGGTCATGTTTGGTAAATTTGCACTTGGCATGTATGCATTTGGTGGGATAATGTTGTTTGGAAAACTCATGCATTGAGCGTTTGGTTGATAGATTTGTAAATTTGGACTTGGATTTAAATCTATCATTGGAAAAGGTGTTCCAAACTTTGGATTGGACATACTCACATTTATTGTACCATTGAGGTTTGGAGGCGATAATGATGCCATGTTTGAATGTGAATTTTAATAATCAATTGGCATTGGAAGACTTGGATAGTTTGGTTGAATCCAATTGCTCATGATGTATGGATCAAGTTTATATTCCATGTTCCTCTTGTGTTGTGATCTTGTTGACCTCCAAGGGGGTTAGGACCAATGATGGGATGGAGGATGAAAGGGTGAGTGATATGGGTATTTGAATTTTTAGGAACTTTGGATCAATGCTAGACTTTAGGAATTGATTTGATTTGATTTGATTGATGATAGTTTTACTAAGTGCGTTAAGTCAAACAAGATGATAATGCACTTGTAAACTCTAGGAAGTTGTGTTATCCTAGAGAAAACGTGTACACAAGATGATGAATTTGGCTAGGTGTATTAAGCCAAACAAGGTGAATTTGACTAGGTGTGTTAAGTCAAATGTAATGATGTTGATTTTTCATAGGTCTAGCATAAGATGTTGCAAAGTTCCAAAAGTTGTTGGTGAGATGGAATTTGATTGATGCTTGGATGGATGAGGTGTTTGATTTGATCTTAGACGACCCTATAAGGGCCTACTTACAAGACCAAGGTGATGAAGAACATGCTTTTTTCCTAGAAGTTATTCAAACCAAAAGACCAAAGTTTGCATGAAAACTCAATGACCCAAAAGAGACCAAGCACACGTGTGGTTCGATTTGTCTTTTATCTTGCTTAGATTTGGTTCCTTTTTACCACAAACACTTTCTTGATTTATCTTTTCAAACTATGTGTCTAATGTCCCACTTTCGTTCTCATCCCACAAGGTCCTTTGTGTGGAAATTGAGGAAAATAGGGAAAAAGTTCCTTAAGTTTAACCTTGTTGAAAACAAATGACGGTAGAATTTGTGCACTTAGAAACCTCTAAGGATATGATCCCTCGGGAAAGCAAGAGTGCCTAAATTTGTCAAGAGGTATTTGTTTCCCACAAGGGGTTTGAAATTTGAAGGTCTTGTGAATGTTTGTTTTCAAGTGTTTTGAGGACCAAGCAATGTATTTCTTCCAAGCACTTTTACACTCCTAGGATGATGAGGCAATATCTTGTTGGGTTCCCACTTGGATAAATCCAGCTACGCATATCTTGTGCGAATGGCTAAATGCTTGACCACATTGGCTCCCCTCCACAACACTCACTTATTCGGGTCAACCAAGCATTAGTATCCATGAATCTCCCATGGCATACTTTCCATTTCCACAACAAGACCGCATGTTACGTGGGGCGGCTTCAAAGGACATAACCTTTTGCACCAACAAGATAGACAAGGTTTTGGCCTTTTTCTAAACAAGGGGTTCTAATTCGGGCATTCCGTTCATGGGGGATTATCCAACATCGGCGAGAGTCCATTGTTGTCCATCTTGTTGGAATAATCCTCATGATATTGGTCTTTGTTCCAATATCCACACTTATATACCGGTTGGAAGTCGCTTGGCTTTAGCGTGTTCCTAGTTGGGTCGTTCCCTTGGGTGAGTACTTTTTCCCACAAGGAAAGCCCTCTAAGATAAACAATAGCGAACAAACATATCCCGTCATTTACACAACCTTCATTGAAAAACAAAGGGGAAAACCCCTGCAATATGTCATGCTCACACTCGCATGTTGTGTTCAATTTTAAGTGCCCAAATCAAAATGTGGAGACAATCTTTTTGACAAGTTAATATCACTAAAATGCTTTTGATTCTCAAGATCGCTATAAAGCACGAGAGAAGCGCATATGTATTTTAGTGATATTAATTTGTGAAAAAGTTTGCAAAATATAAAAGACACTTGTTCATTTTAACCTTCAAAGCAATGATGAATTCTTTTTAAAAGCACCAAATGAAGTGTGAAATTGCCTTGTTCAATTATTACCTTTCAAACCAACTCTAGTGTATTTGCCTAAAATTCTTTTTAGCCCCTTGGCAACTTTTGAAAAGAAATTTGATTTGTTTATTTTAGAACCCAAAATAAATTTAGTGTCCTAAGATCAATGAACTTATCAAATTCTTTAAAGAGTGCTGAAAAACACTTTAGTGTTTAAAAACACTTTGTAAAAAATGAGCATGAGCATAATGAATCTCCTACTTTGTTTAAAAAAAGGAAATTTGCTTGTTCTTTTTAAACCCAAAATAAATCTAGTGTTCTAAGAGCATAAAGGCAATCAAATCCTTAAACTTGGAATTATAATTGCTTCCAAGAGTGTCTAAAGACACTTGATACAACAAAGAAAAAGATGTCATAAGAAGCTTTGTTTTTGTTTTCTCCTCCCTTTTTTGATTTCTTAACCTGCAAAAAGTGCTCAAAATGTTAGATTAGATCAAGAAACAAGAAGATATAGGGGTTAGATAAAAGATTAAGCATATAAACCCTAAAATTTAGACCAAGTTTCATGGTGTTTTGACATTAGGTGAAAGTTTGAAAATTTTAACTCAATAAAAGTTAAGAAACACCTATACCATTAGATAGCTTATGAAATTCTACCCCATTTCAAAAAAAAAAAAGCTTTGAAAAAGACTAAACAATGACCAAGATACGACCATTTTATGTTCGAATGAAAAAATAGAAAATCAAAAGCGGCGAAGTTTGGAGTAGAAGCGGCTCAATATAGCACTGCTCAACTCTGTTTGCAAAAGAGCAGCTCTGTTTGAGTTTTAAGCGGCTCTATATAGCACCGCGCGGCTCTGTTTGAGTTTTAAGCGGCTCTATATAGCACCGCGCGGCTCTGTTTGCAAAAGCGGCTCTGTTTGGAGCAGAAGCGACTCAATATAGCACCGCGCAACTCTATTTGACATGTGTCTACCAAAAAAAAGTTAGAAACCATGGAATTTTTGAAAAAATGTGATTTAAACATTTGAACTGCCCTCTTTCTAGCGCCAAAATGTGAACCCCAATTTGATACCTGCATAAACAAAGCAAACAAACAAGTTATTAGATCATATGCAAGGTAAAACAAGGATTCCCCATGAAATCCATTTACAAAACTTAAAATAGGAAAATGAACAAAAGATGAACAAAGAAAGTAATTAAATCCTAATTTAATTAAGTATGCAAACTCTTGATCCCATGGGGGAGTTGGTGTCAATGAGATGTTGCAATTAGCCCTTTCCCAACTCCTTAGTTGCAAATGTTGATGATTTGATGCAATGGTCAAATCTCCAAAGAGATTTGAGCATAATCTTGATGCAAAATGTGAAATGTTGTGAATGCTTGGGTGAAATGGGAAAAATTAGTTCTCAATTGTAGAGAGTAACTTTGCATGTGAATTGTGGATAATGATGGATTTAAGTATAGTAAGTCTACTCAAATTGTGGATTTTTGAATGAGAGGAAGAGTCTCTCATTTATAGATTTCAATCTTGAAAGAATGAGTGAAAATAAGCAATGTGGGATAAAATATAATCCAATGGCATTGTGCCACTTGTCCACATGTGATTGGAGGAGGAATGAGCACATTTTGGTCAATGTGCAAGTTTGAATTTTGAATTTGAAAGTTGGAGGGAGAGAAGAGTGGAGTTAATGTCACTTGGCTCAATGCACAAGGACATGTAAGAGGCATTGAATGCCTTGTTGGAAGGACCAAGTCCACTTGAACTTTTCGAATTCAAATGAGGGAATATTCTCTTTTAATGCCTTGTGAGGGAAAATAGAAGAATTAATAAATCAAAGTATTTGATTTATTGTGCAACTTGCATTCTCTAGAGGATTTTAGTGAGAAGGATTAACTTAATCAATGTTTTGATTAATTTAATGAGGAATTAGGAGATGTGACAATTTAGACTTAAATTTATAAATTGATTTAAATCAAATTGAGAGGAAATGATTTGATTTATTTAATAAAGAAGGAATGTGTCAAATTAAATCAAATAAGGTTTAATTTATTTAATTTAATAGGAGGACTTTAGAGATTTTAATTAAATAAAATGATTTATTTAATTAAACAACAATGTAGGGTTAATTAAATTAAACTGATTAATTTAATCAAATGAGGTGAGAATGACTTAATTAAATGAATAATGATTCATTAGATTGAGAGATAGAATGCGATGACATGCTGAGAATGTGATCTAAGAGGAAATGACGTTAATAATCGGAATTAGGTGTGCCAAGATGAGCTTGTACATTTTCCATGTCTACAGAGATTATGTTAGGGTTTTTGCTTTAAAAAACCTAACTCGAGTTGCCTTTACAATTACAAAATTGTATATAGAGATTATCTTGCATCTATTTAAGAAGGTTTTTTGGAATTTCTCTGGTTAATGAGGAAGAGAAATTTTGTGAGGTATCAGACTTTACTTTTATAGTGACAAGAAATTGTCTTACATTGAAAATCCTTTTGAATCTCAGATATTTGTAAAAAGAAGATGTTCTTCTTCAATGTATAGGATTGCAATTTCTGCACTTCTAGGGTTTTAATAGTTGATTATATTTCATACTTTGTGGAGTTGGTGCTCCTTGAAATGGGTGTTTCTCAATGTATAATGGGTTGGTGCTCCTAGAGTGGGTGCTCTAAAGCTTGCCAGTAAAGCATTGTAAATAGTGAGTTTTGAAGTTAAGCCAGTAAGGCATCATTTCTGGAGTGGTTTTTCTACCCCTAGAGGGTTTTCCACTCCTCACATTATTTGTCTTGTGGTCTCATTGCCTTGATATGATATTGTGGTCTCATTGCTTTAATGTGATAATGCTTCAAGACTATAAAGATCTTTGATTTTCTTTAATATTACTCATTTCATTTCTTTAATGATTGCATTCAATTCATGAATGTATTTATCATTGAAATATTGCGAACATAAATTAACTAAGTTTTTTTTTTCATGGCAAAAGTTAAAATTTGTGTAAGACACTGATTCACCCCCCTCTCAGTGTCATCGTTACTCCAACAATTGGTATCAGAGCATAGGGTCCTCAAATAGGGCTAAACCACCTAGGATTGATTCTGGTTTTTGGAGTCTTTCAAACATGTCACAAGCTCATGAAGGTACTTTTGTGACTAGAGCTCCACTGTTTTATGGTACAGACTATGTGTTCTGGAAAATTAGAATGGAAACATATCTGGTTTCAATTGATCTTGATGTATGGAGCATAGTTCTAAATGGGTATATTGTTCCACCCACGATACCCATAGATTCTATTGAAAAAAATAAATATGAAACGAATGCTAGAGCTAAGCATGATGTCTTATGTGGATTAACTAAAGATGTATTTGTTAAAGTCATGCATTGCAAATCAACTCAGGAAATTTGGGAAAAACTTGAAAGCATTTATCAAGGAAATGAGAAAGTCAAACAATCAAAACTCCTTACACTCAAATATTAGTTTGAGGAAATGAGAATGAAAGATGATGAAAAAGTGGTTGAATATTTCTTGAGAATAGATGAAGTTGTTAATGCAATGAGAGGATTAGGAGAAGAAGTAAAAGATTTTGATGTGGTTATAAAGGTCATTAGAACCTTACAACCTAAATATGAATCTAAGGTTTCAACCCTTGAAGAAAAGAAACATTTTGATCAACTTACCTTAGATAGTCTACAAGGAACTCTTATTGCTTATGAAATGAGAACAAGCAAAAGTAATCCAACAGGAAAAGAAACTACTTTTAAAACTAAAAAAAAGGGAAAATGCATATGAAAGTGAGTTAGAATACTCTGATTCAAAAGAAACTCATTTTGTTAGAAAATTTAAAAAGGGATCAGGAAAATACAAAGGAAAACTTCCCTTTAAGTGTTTTAACTATGGCAAAATTGGACATTTTGCAGCTAAGTGCCCATATGGTGATCAAAATAGTGATGATGAAAAATCTAACAAACAGTCTAAGAAGAAGGCTTATTAACCTAAGAATTATTTCAATTTCAAAAAGAAGAAGAATTTGTTTAGTAAAGATGAAATAGACACTGAAACAGAAGACTCTTTAGCTGTGGAAGATGAGACTTTGTTTATGGCCAAAGTCAAACAACAAGAAGATATAAACAACAATGATCTAGAAGATGGTGAAATAGATCTAGACGGTGAATTAAAATGTGCTTTAAAGGAAATTAAAAAACTCAAAAAACAAGTTCTTGCTCAAGAACATAAACCAAATCAAGTTCTTCCTCAAGAATATAAGCCAGATCAAGCAATAGTCACTTTGAAGACTCAGCTTGAAGAATCTAAGAGAGTTGAGGATTGTCTTTGAGTAGCTATAAGTTTCAAAGATCAAGAAATTCAAAAGATGGAACATGAAATTGTTCATCTTAGAAAGAAAATTGAAAAGTATAAAAGTACATTAAAACTCAATGATATGCTTACCAAGCAGAAACTGAATAAAGACAAACTGGTGTTGGATTTGAAAAAGGTGAATGTTCAATTGATACTTCAAAGCCAAAAACTAATAAGAGTTTTAAATCAAATAATTTTGAATCTAATAAGAATTATGTCCATTCTTTTGAAAACAAAAGAACACAATTCAGATTCAAGCCTTTCTTTTATGGTTAATGCTTCTTTTGCAACAAATTTGGTCATAAAATGAGTACTTGTAGGCTCATGACTTCTCGAATACCAAGGTTTGGACATAAGCAGTACTTTGGTTTTGTTAATCAAGTCAGATGTTTTAAATGCAATACTTTGGGACATACAGTCAAACAATGCAAAGTTGATTTGCAACAGAAAACAAAAATGATTTGGAAACCTAAGTTTGTTAAGGGTATAGAACAATCAATGCTAGTTCAGACTACATTTCATACTAAAAAGATGGACTTATGGGTCCCAGATAGTGGTTGTTCTAATCACATGACAGGGGACAAGGAAAAATTCATCAAACTTGAAGATTATGCTAGTGGGTATGTGAAATTTGGTGATAACACTGGTATACAGATTAAAGGTAAAGGTTCACTTCTGCTAAATGAGGACACGCCTATCTATAATGTGTATTATGTGGAAGGCCTAAAGCACAATTTACTTAGTGTTAGGCAAATTTGTGATAGTGGCTATCATGTTATTTTTACTTCACAAGGATGTGAGATCAAGAACAAGTCAGGAAAGACTGTTGCAGTAGGAAGAAGGACTAAAGGTAATGTTTATAATCTCTTAGACACCTATGGTAATGACAATAATGAAGGAATGTGTGTAATGGGTCAAGTTGAAGAAAGTTGGTTATGGCATAAAACATTAGGACATATAAACTTTGATAATCTGGTTAGAATCAGTAAAAATCAGAATGTTAGAGGTTTGCCCGTCCTTAATAAACCAAAAAACTCTATGTGCAAAGAATGTTTAAGTGGTAAACAAACTAAAGTTAGTTTCAAGATAAAAGAGCATTCTTCAACAAAGCCTTTACAGCTAGTGCATACAGATTTGTGTGGCCCAACTAGAACAAGGTCAATTAATGGTGAAAAGTATTTTATGTTGTTTGTGGATGATTATACAAGAATGGCGTGGGTTACTTTTCTTAAATATAAATTAGAGGCATTTGAAAGGTTCAAAAGATTTCGTAAAATGGTTGAAAAAGAATCCGATTTAAAGCTTAAATGTCTAAGATTGGATAAAGGAGGTGAGTTCACATCTCAAGAATTTATTGATTATTGTGAACAACATGGTATTAAAAGACAATATGCAGCCACTAGAACACCTCAACAAAATGGGTTAGTTGAACGTAAAAATAGAACTATAAAGGAAATGGCAAGAACAATGTTAGATGAGGCTAAGTTGCCTGACATGTATTGGAAAGAAGTTGTTCATACAACTATATACAATTTAAACAGAGTGCAACTTAGAGTGAAATCAAAATTTACTCCCTATGAATTGTGGCATGGAAAGTCTGCCTTTGTAAAACATTTTCAAATCTTTGGCAGCAAATGCTTTATTAAGAAAGATGGTGAACATCTAGGCAGCTTTCAATCAAACAGTGATGAGGGTATCTTTTTGGGATACTCAACTCATAGTAAAGCCTATAAATGTTATAATAAAAGGCTTAATAAAATTGTTGAGGCAGCCAATGTGAAAGTTGATGAAAGACCACATTTAGAAATTGATCTTGTGTAGGTTGATGAGGAAGAAACATAAACAAAACTTGAGATAAAATCTGAAAATGTTGAAACAACAAGTCCTAAACATGATGAAACAACAAGTTTTGAAACTTTTGTGCCCAAAAATCCTTTAAAACATATTGCTAAAAACCATCCTCAAAATTAGATTATTGGGGATAGAAATGCTAGAGTTCAGACACAAAGAAAGGTTGCTAAATTAGAAGAACTAGATCAAATGGTAGAGCATACAACCTTCTATTTAGTCACTGAATTTGAACCTAAAAAATGTGATGAAGCTCTCTTGGATGATTGTTGGCTTAAGGCTATGCAGGAAGAAATAAGTTCAATTGAGAAAAATCAAACTTGGGAGTTAGTTCCAAGACTTGATGACAAGAATGTCATAGGTGGCAAGTGGGTTTACATGAATAATCTTGATGAAAATGGCAAAGTTGTTTGCAACAAGGCAAGGTTTATCTGCAAAGGCTATGCTCAAAAGGAAGGTATTGATTTTGGTGAAACCTTTGCACCTGTTGCTAGACTAGAATCTATTAGAATATTCTTGGCTTATTCTGTTTTTAAAAATTTCACTGTTTATCAAATGGATATCAAAACTGCATTTTTAAATGGTTGTTTAGATGAAGAGGTCTATAAGGAACAATCTTAAGGGTTTGTTTGCAAAGACAAGCCTAATCATGTAAACAGGTTGAAAAAGGCCTTATATGGCTTAAAACAAGCACCTAGGGCGTGGTACTCTAGGTTGGATAATCATTTGACATCAAATGGCTTTTTTAGAGGTGGTGTTGACAACAATCTTTATGTTAAGGTTGAAGGTACTAATATTTTGGTTGTTGAATTTTATGTAGATGATATCATTTTTGGATGCAATAATGATGCTTTAAGTAAAAAAATATCTCATATTATGGAATCTGAATTTGAAATGTCAATGTTGGGAGAATTGACTTTCTTTCTTGGTCTTCAAGTTTCTCTTCTTGAAAATGGTATATTTCTCTCTCAAACTAAGTATGCTAGAGAGATGCTTAAGAAATTTCAAATGGATAGATGTCATCCTGTTAGCACTCCAATGGTTACAAGTTGCAAACTCACTAAGATTGATGATTATCCTAATACAAATCAGTCTGAATATAGATCAATGATTGGCAATATTTTATATTTAACTGCTTCTAGACCCGACATAATGCAAGTTGTTTGCATGGTTGCAAGGTTTCAGGCATCACCTAAGGAATCACATGTTACATCTATTAAAAGAATTTTGAAATATATTCAAGGCACTCTTGATTATGGTATTTGGTATCCAAGAAGCAATGATTTTTCTTTGATTGCATATATAGATGTTGATTGGGCTGGTTGTTTGGATGATAGGAAAAGCACCAGTGGTGTTGCATTCTTTCTTGATGATTGGTTAATAGAATGGCACAACAAGAAACAAGAGTCTATTTATCTTTCCACTGCTAAGGCAGAGTATATAGCTGCCACTTCTTGTTGTACACAATTGCTCTGGATGACTCAAATGTTATCTGATATGGGTATCACAGTTTCTAAACCTGTTCCTATTTTATGTGATAATACTAGTGCGATCAATATCTCTAAAAATCTTGTTATGCACTCTCGCACTAAACATATTGCTATCAAGTTTCACTTTCTTTGAGAAAAAGTGTTGGCTAATGAGGTCTATCTATAGTTTGTTGCTTCCCAAGAATAGGTGGTTGATATTTTTACTAAGCCTTTATCCAAAGAAGTGTTTGAAAGGTTGAGATTCTGATTGGGAGTTATCTCTCAATCTCTACTTCATTGATTCCTCCATATTTGGTTGAGGGGGAGCTTGTTTCTATGTGTGTTTTATTCACAACTCTCTTACTTGTTTTGATTGCTGCTATTTTTCTTTACTTGCAGCTGAGTTTTGTTGGACAGTTGGTTGGTTTCAGTTGTTTTTATGGCATCTCACATTCTCCTGTTTTATTCTTTGCCATTGAGGCAAAAAGGGGGAGAGATGATATGTGTTTTTCCATCAAGGACAAAGGGAGAGTTTGTTGGCTTCAGTTGTTTCTTGTGTTTTGTTTGTCCTTGATGACAAATCTAGCTTGGGTAATACATGACACATTTGCATGATGATCTTGGTGGCACATGGTGATTACAGATGATTTGCATGGTCTTTTCATTGCATGTAGTTATAGGTTTCAGTTGTTTGATACATGTACATGTTGATATTGATATTTGACATGGTGTTCATTGTGACAAGGCATGCATTTGCTTCAGGTATATATGACATTGTTATCATTACAAGTCTCAGGTTTATCCAATTTGATCACTTTCAGGTTGTGGTATATTCAGATTGATCATTTGCAAGTTGTCTTTAAGTGTTATATGAGTGGCACATCTTATACAAGTTTAAGTGACTTGTATGTATTATCTTCATTGGTTATTTTTTTAAAAGGGTATGTGTTATTTTCAAGACACAAATGATATATTAGTGTGCTAATATGTGTTGTTTGATCATTTTTCAAATATATTTGTGAAAGTCACTTTGTTGACTCAAAAGCATTAAGAATATAGTCACATTGTATCCATGTGACATCAACATTTTAGATGTTTTGATCATCGACATCTTAAAGGTTTTGATTTGGCAAAATAAGGTATCAATATTGTTTTAAATAATGATTTGAGCCTAATGTTTATATCAGGTTCTATGAGACACAACATACATGTGACTTCGCTTCACTCGTTAGTTGATTGGTGAATTGGCACCAACAGTGAATGATTGATTATGATGTGGAATAAATGTGTCGTCATATGTGGCTAAAGACTTGTCATCAGATTCAAAATCATTTTGATGGATTATTAATTATTGTGTTTTTGCTTTGTATCAAAATTCAAAACATTATTATGATTGTTAATGTCTTCGACAGACTTGAAAAATAGGGCAATATCATTTTGATTATGTGAAGGGTTTGGAACCCTAGCCGCCATGAGGATGTTTTGTTTTCAACTGTAAATTTGTGTTCTTCTTTGGCCGACACTAGAGGAGTTAACCGAGTTTGTTGTAAGCTTGGACATCAGGTTATGAGCTAGCAAGAGCTTGATAGTTGATAAGGAAGTGACAATGGCTCTTTCAGCTGGGTAGTTATGGTTGGCTTCAATGGTCTTTCTTTGGTATTTGTTTGATTTCTTTACTGCATAATCAGGTATTACTTCTATTGCTTGAAGAAAGTGAGAAAAGGCAGTTAATGTTTCTTAAGGCTCGACTCATAATTGAAAAGTTTGTTTTATTTTTGTTATATGATCTGTATTTGAGATTAAGAAGAGTTTACTAGGGTAATGAAGTATTTTCATTATTGTTGTAATCTCTGTTAAATCATGGATTAAGAGTTTGTTTAAAAATCAGAAAACAAAAAAGAGATTATTGAGTTGTAAATAAACGTTTGTTTTTTGAAAGGTTTGTATAAAAGAGATTATGTGAGGTTTTTTTCTTTAAAAACCCTAACTAGAGTTGCCTTTACAGTTACAAAACTCTATACAGAGATTATCTTGCATCTATTTAAGAAGGTTTTTTGGTATTTCTCGGGTTAATGAGGAAGAGAAATTTTGTGAGGTATCAGACTTTACTTTCACAATCACAAGAAATTGTCTTACAGTGAAAATTCTTTTGAATCTCAGAGATTTGTAAAAAGAAGATGTTCTTCTTCAGTGTACTTATTGAAAATTTTAATAATCCAATGTTGAAATTCTAGGACTGCAATTTCTACACTTCTAGGGTTTTAACAGTTGATTATATTTCATACTTTGTGGAGTTGGTACTCCTTGAAATGGGTGTTTCTCAATGTATAAGGGGTTGGTGCTCCTAGAGTGGGTGCTCTAAATTTTTCCAGTAAGGCATCATTTCTGGAGTGGTTTTTCTACCCCTAGAGGGTTTTCCACTCATCACATTATTTGTCTTGTGGTCTCATTTGTGGTCTCATTGCCTTGATATGATATTGTGGTCTCATTGCTTTAATGTGATAATGCTTCAAGACTATAAAAATCTTTGATTTGGTTTAATATTTCTCATTTCAGTTCTTTAATGATTGCATTCAATTCATGAATGTATTTATCATTGAAATATTGCGAGCATAAATTAACTATTTTTTTTCATGGCAAAAGTTAAAAAAAAATTAAGACGCTGATTCATCCCCCCGCTCTTAGTCTCATTGTTACTCCAACAACATACACTTGAGGTTACACACTAGTCCTAAAACCCAAGGAAGCCCAATTGTCAATGATAAATTAAGGGAAAAGTTGGTCATCTAAAGGTGGTGATTAGGCATTAAGGTGAGTTGTAGGGTGAGATTTTAGGATCCAAAATAGATCATTTGCACATTGGTTGGGAGATAGGAATACATTAAAAAAAATTTGGTCAAGCAGGTAAAAAGGTGAATTAGTGATTAGAAAGAAAGCATAAGGGAACATGAAGAAGGGAAAAACATCTAGAACGAAGAAGAAAAGGGATAAACATATTAAATGACAAGGGATGAACTAAGAAAGTGGAAAAATGATGACATGGGAAGAATATGACAAGGCTTAGGAAAAAGATAAAAAGGTAAATAAAGGGTAAAAACACTCAAACAAGAAAGAAGTCAAAATGAGTGCAAAACAAATTAAAATGAATTGCAGAGTACATAATTTTTGTTATTACACTTTCTTGCATGCAAGAGTAACTCTCACCATTTGACTATTCAACCAATTAAACTAGGTGCTCCATTTGAAATATGTAACTCCTCTTTCAAGATGCTCCTATACATTGCTTGGAATAGAAGTCCAAGATATTTTTCCCGGTTCACTATGTAATCCCCATATCAATGCTCTCTTACACCCATCATAATACAAATATCATGGCATGGTGTATCTTACAAGGAATGTTGAGATTCCTCCCAACTATAACACCCCATTTCATGAAAGGCCAACAATTGAACACAATACAAATAATTATATATTACAGTGTTCCTAGGATTTGTAAGGTATACAACACCTAATTCTAAAAATTCCATTAAAGGTTGGACCCTAAAGTGAGGCAAAAAGTGTCCAAATAGGGCATGGCTTCTTTCAAAAACTCATGTTTCTCCACCAAGGTATTGAAATAATCATCCACACAATTCCCATTGATAAGTTGTTGAGAAGGGGAATGGAGGTGCCCTTAATCAGGTTGAGCAAGGCTTTGTGAGCTAGAAGATATTCAAAGACTTCAATTGCAAGAATGTACAAAGGAGCAAGATGGCAACCTTGCTTAATGGAGTGAAAGAGGATGAAAATTTCAAAAGCCATACCCTTAATGGAAAGACAAGTTAAAGAATTATAAAAGAGAGTTTGAATTGCTTGTAGAAAAAATATGTCAAACCCCAAGGCTTTAAGTATGACCAAAATAAGGGGCGGGGGGCCTAGCTCAATTTGCTAAAGCATCATGTTGTAGGCAAGAGATCGTGAGGTCCAATCTCCCCTCATCCCCATGGTAATAGAGGGTGTGTTGCACAAGCATCATTGGTCACGTGAAAAAAATTACTAGGCACACTGCAGTTTATAGGGGGGCTACCTAATTCCTACAATCTAAAAAAAAGTATGACCAAAATAAGGATCACTCAATATAATCAAAGGCCTTTTCAAACCAATTTAAGAATAAGAATATATTACAAGAATTCTTTGACCAATTCAACCCCTTCTTAAACAACAATAATGTTATAAACATGTAGTGGCTTTTTAATAAAACCAATCTACTCAAGGCTCACAATATAAGGCAAAAGATAACAATGTGAAGAGACAATGCTTTGGCAAGAATTTAATAAGAGACGTTTAACAAGGTGATGGGCCCAATTGGAGATAATCTTAGGATCCCCAAATTTGGGAATAAACTTGATGGTTTTGTTTTTGAAAATCAACCCTAGGGAATGGTTGTAACTTCCTTATACAACTAGAGAAAATTAGGTCTCATGAAATACCAAGTGGCCTTATAAAACTTGCAAGGAAAACCATCGAGGATCAACACCTTATCATTTTCCATCTATGTAAGAGTGTCATAGAGTTCCTTTAAAGTGGGTTGAGAATCATAGGTATTTGAGTTGTAGAGCTAGGTTTAGTGGAAACAAGCTACCTCCAAACATTGTTGAAGCACATGATGTCATTCCAACATGTCTTCTTATGCCTAAACAACCAACTTGTAATGCTCCAAGAAATCTTGGGAGATCTCAAGGAACATAGAGAGCCTCCCATGAGTGGTCTTAACTACTTCAATTTGACACCTATATTGTGTGACATTATTTTTTGAAAAAATATTAGGTGGTTTTACACCCACCTTGAGCCAAGATAAGTGAGCTCATATTTGACCACCCTTGGCTTAATGGTTATTGGAAATCTTAAGGTTGTGCCTAAGTTGGACCATCCATACATTTGAAATTGTGTTGAAAGGGTCATCAAATTCATTGGCAATGTGGGAAGACTCCACAAAAGCAATAGTTTTCTCTCTTCCAAACCCAAGCAACCTACTTGCCAAACCATTGTAGGAAGGTGGCAAAGGTAGCAATCATTGAGTTCCACCACTCAAACCCATTTGCAACCACCGAACAACATGGCTTCAAATTCCAAACCTATGCAATGAGGTGGACTATCCCTTATTGATTAGGGATTGATGTGTTCATGAAAAACTTTTTTCAAAGGCACATTATCCCATACAACCTTAAAAGTGGTTGAATTATGGTCAGAGAGAATGATCTTGGTGTGAACTATCATTGACTATCATTATGGTTGACAAGGTGGAACGTTTGCTATTCAAAGATCATAACGTGATCAAGGTGTTTAAGCATAATTTTTTCTTTAGCCTACAAATTAGACCAAGTACACCACATCCAACATGACAAGTTGTGACTGAATTTTTCAGTCTAACACTCCCAAATGGCCTTTAAAATAGAACCAAGCCTCACATTCTCACATGCACCAATGCATAAGCATCATGTCAAACTTTATCCTCAGGCATCTCCACCATATTAAAACCACCACAAAACAAGTTGGAGAATGATAAGTAACAAACCATACCATAGCACCACTCATTTTGAACCATCATTAAGGGTGTAGATATTAACAATGCCTATAAGATGACCACCAATGTCAAGTGTAACCCACAAAATAGGATGGTCAAGCTCTTCTCCAAAGGCAATAATGGAAGAATTTAAACTTGGAGGATTAACATGCAAAGACTACCATGTCTATCCTCATGCAAGGTGGTGAGCTAAAAGGCATGAGGGTAGATTGACCTTAAGACAACTTGAAGTGAAAATCTTACTTTAATTTTCTATAAACAAATAATATTTAATGGACGAAGTTTTTGCAAGCAACCTGAATAGAAGATTTGTGGGATACTTTGAAAAGGCCATAAATGTTTTGTAATGTCAAAAATTGCATACCATTGCAATTTCATGTTGTATTTTGCATTCACTTTGGTGTGTTAGTTTGCATTATCCATATGCCAATATGTTAGAATTGTTTTGATGTGCTTTTATAAATCCTTGTATTGTTCCTAGCTTGTTGAGCCTTTGTTTGGTCTAAATTGTCTAGATGTGAGTGGTATGCATAGATGTATGTGCCATGCACTAGCATCCCATGACAATTCACACTTCTAGTGGCCATTTTGGGCATTTCATTTCTTTACCAGGTTCAACCTGTAGAAGGTAATTGTCTGAGAAAATTCCAAATAGGTACTTCTTGTTGTGCCCAATCAAAAAATTTGCTTCATTAAGGCATTTTGTGAAGAGTAGTCAAAGTCTTGTAAAAACGTTTCATTAAAAGTTGAAGTTTATAAAAATAGAAAGATTATTTTTAGAAAGTTTCTAAAAATAGACTTAATTCAGGGTTTTTTGGGTTTGTTGTCAAATGGATGCTAGCGAAAAATTCTAAAAATATAATCTTTGTTTGGAGGGCTCTAATTGATTTTGATTGGTCGAAAATACTTCCCAATCAAGTTGGTCCGATCAAAATCATCAAAAGGTCAAGATTTCTCTAGTGGGTTAATTCTGCTTTTTCATAAGGAGGAGCATGAGCTCCAAGGTCATCAATGGAGGATTATTTGCTACCATGTATCAAATTCAAAGTCTCAAATTTTGTGCAAACAATGTCAAACTGTCGATGATTGAGAAAAGGTGGAGTTCACGCAAAAGGGAGGCAAATCTAAAAACGATGAAATTTATAAAAAAAATCCTAACTCTAGAATGTTCAGGTGCCCTTGTCCAATCAGGGCGCCTAGCATTTGGTGCCTTAGTTATTTTTTGGCTTTCGACGTTCGTTGTTCGAAAATGGTGAATCTTTCCCGTCACTAACCTTTAGTCGCCCAAAAAACATGATAAAAGCAACATTAGCGGCTAAGGAAAGCTAGTAAAAATATCATCGAGGTTCAAATAGGTTAGTATGCTCAGCATCCAGATGTAGGTGTTCGTCATCTCACGGAAATTAGTGATCAGAAGACACAATTGGAAAAGGTGGACATCAGGGATGAAAGAAAGATGAAAATCATTGAAATTTGGCTAAGGCATGGGATGCTAGGCACCCCTGTCAGCCAGGGGCACCTGGGTTTTCAACACTTAGAATATTTTCAACCTCAACATGCCTTCTTTCTAGTTTAGCCTCTGTTGGTCACTTCTGGGGTCTACAATCATGATCAAACGATGTCAAACGCCAATATGATGTTGGGGAATAGTCCAACAGTGGTCAAACATGAGATTGTCATGGTCAAATAGATTTCATCAATTGGAAATACTAGATTGTCAACTCGTTGAAGTCGAAGGTAGCCCTCTCCAAAAGAAAAAGCAAGCAAAATTTGAAAAATGAAGAAAATGGCTAACACTGGAGAGGTTTTATGTGTTTGATGATGTCATCGAATGCGGATGTTTTTGCCAAAAATGTGTCTTCACGTGTGTTCTTTTGCAGCTGCAAAGAAGGAATTCACTGTTGCACGTGCAAACGAACTTAGTTTTTTGCATACAAAGTTTATATCTTCATGGATAGACTTCAAAATTTTAGGGCTTTTGCGAAGGAAGTGCTTTTTTATCCTAAAACTCTATTTAAGCAAGCTTTTGGTTTGCATCTGAAGGAGAAAAGATAGAATTTTCTTCTCATGAAGATTTGGAGGCTCAAACAGAGTGCTTTTTCAATGTTCTTCATGGTTTGGGATTGGGAAGCACAGAGGCACGCTTTTTCATGGTCCAATCTTCTAGGGCATCACATTTCAGAAATAGGTGGTTAGCTTTTTCAGTTTTCATCGATCTAGGTCCATCTGCTTTTTGCTCCTCTTCAAGATTGGAAAATTTTATATTCCCAAAAATCTGCTTTTTCAGCGCTTTTTCGGGAAGCCCTCATCTTTTTCAAAATCTGATGAACTGGGTCTCTTCATAACGTGATTGTCTACAAAACCCAAACCTCAACTCTTTTTTTGAGAATCCTCTTTTTGGAGAGAAATGAGTCACCTTTTTGGGGCAGCGAAGATTTCCAAGAATAGAACTAAAAGCAACTGTTAACTTGATGCCTTTTCCGAGTTTAACTTGTTATTCTTGTTTCATGCTTATCTATTCTTTGTAAAATAGAAAATCAATTGTATAGTTGGAACTTTCCCTACTATTAAATCAATTAATTGATTTTAGCAAGTGGTTAGTTAGTTGTCTTGTGTTAGTTTTAGAAATAGATCTTGCGAGTTGGCAAGTCTAGTCAACTTAAAGCAAGGAGATTTTAGGGTTACCTACTCCTTGTTTGTGTAAGGGCAACCTTGCCCATTATTTTCTAACAGTTATAGTAAGAGCTAATTTGTAAGCATGTATTGCTGCAAATTGTTGTTTAGTTACCATTCAACTTGTGTCAAGTGTAATTTGGTGTTTGATCACACATTGTAAGCATGTCTTTGCTACAATTTGTTATCCCATAAGTGTAACTACTGTTAGAAATTGAGAAAAGTGAAAACTTATGCCTTATTTGCTCTGATTTACTTGCTCGATCTCTTTTAGTTTCTTGTATTATGTGTTTTGCTAATATAATCTTTTTTCAGCTTACATCTTATAAGTAGAATGAGTCTTTAGGTGTGATCTGGGAATAAATTGTTTTAAGCTTCTGTATTAAGCAAATCATTCCTCGTTTACTTCTGACTCTCAAGCTTTGAGTTTACTTGAGTTGTCAGAAGCGTCTATAGTTTAGGCCTAGTTGTAGTTTGAAGTTTTGGAAAAGAGAAAACCTCAGCTACAATGCAAAGAGTTTTATAACCTTGCGCTCTTAGCTAAGAATAAAAAGATTGGCAATAGTTTAGTATTATTTTTAAGCATCATCAGCGAAGAGGGAGCTTCCCTGCCTAATTTGAAGAGCAGTTTAACTATGCATAGTTGTTTGTTTCTAATTAGCGTTCTAGAGGTGTGAATTGAAACACCAACACTCCTCCTTTTGGATCCTCTCTAAACTCATCTTTGAGAATCTATCTATCTAAATGGATGCACAATCTTGACACACACAAGCTATCTCTCTAAACTTTATCAACAAAAACTAGTTATCTCCATTGTGGATTCTTGAAGCTTTTACCAATATTATTCACATGTTAAGGCTCTCATTTCTTTTGGTATATTTGTAGAGATTTGGGAGCATTTTTTGTAGGCCAGCATCATCTGTCTTCACTACTTCAAGTATTGGAAGTGATTTTGTTCATGTTTGCTCCTATCTACTCTCCTTGTTTTAGTTCTTCCATTGTTGCTTCCTAGGTGCTAACAACTTTGGTATCTTGGATCACTTTCATATTATTATTGTTATTGTTGTGTTGCATTTCATTTCGCATAATATTTATCATTTTCATTTTCAAAAAAACTATCAAAACAAGACTGTTGTGGAGGTCAAACGACCAATATAGGGATTTGACTAAGGTAAATCCCCAAACATCCACACAACAATTTTCTTTCCCTTTTTTGTGTTACAAGTTTGCATTGAAGAAGAGCTATTGAGTTAACGATCTATTTGGTATTATCCTCTTCCCTTACCTCTTCCTCATTTTGTGAATTTCTTACATTAGAATAATTTACTTTATTGTCAATTGCCATCCCAATCATTGTCATTTTTGTTGTATATTTAGATTTTTTTTGTTGTATGTGTAGGTGACAATTTTTGAGATAGAATTGTGTTTCCAATTTTCTACCTATACAAGATGATAGCATGTTGTGTTGTAGTCCACACAAAGCCCCTACATCCATGGCAAATAATTTCAATTTTTGGTTCTAGGTTTCTCGATCTTGCATTTTTTGTTTTTGTATTCAATTTGTAATTTGCATTTCTCAAATTGCTATAATTAGCAATAATTCATTTTTTAAAGAGTTTTAGTTCAATTTCGTAAGCATATTTCTATTTTACCAAAACCTTGGCTAGTTAACCCTAGTGTGGTGATTCAAAATCATTCTCAAATAAAGCTTTTCTTTCTTTAGTAGAGTTGAGTTTCCTTCACTACATGTTCCATGAAATAACATTCACATGCAGGGATCATTAACTTGTCATTATCATCTATTAACTGCAACAAATTGGTTAGCTAACAAATGATGATTTGGCAAGATAATCTTCGAGTGAAATAGACTGATGTCTGACATTATATTCTCCACTCAACAAATCCTCGTCATTAGATAGGTTACAAGAGCACCTAGAGGATTGAGCACTCATAAGAGATGTCTCAATGGCAACAACCACTTCAAACAACCACCAATTGTGAAGATGGGCTGATAGTTAGGCTCTTAGCTTTGACAACATTGTTTTTAAATGTGGGAATGACATTGCCCTTCCAAACAAACTAAGTTTTGGGTGGTGGTTCATTGGGTTTGGTCTTCTTAACCACTACTACGATTTTAATACCAATTATCAACCACCTAATATCTTGAACTAGGGGAGCTAAAGACTCAACTACCAACTTGGCAAGCAGCTTGAGCATGTGCAAACAACCCATAATTTTATGGTCGTGTGCTTAGCACCTAAAATAGGTATGAAGCGAGTAGATGTAATCAAGTGAAATTACTTGCCTAAACCTCAATATATTCCTTAGGGTTCTAGATGAAGTCTACCTCTACACACATCAATCTGTGGGGCCACGTGAATAAAATAAATAAATTGACTTCATGGCAAATAAAACAGTCAAGAGATTGGAGAAGTTGCTCCATGATGGCCCCCATAGGAACAAGGAGTCTTGGGAGCTCACTTTGAAATCCCAAGTCCAATGAGAAAGCACCAACAAAGTTTGTCTCATAAACTAGCAACTAGATTAGCTGAGGAGCATGTTAACCTATTGGGGAGGGTCATGAAAGTTAAACAAAAAAAAACATTTGAAAAGGTTCCTCGCCATTGACATCTTAATGTCGTGGAGCTCTCAAGAATTCTTAAACCAAGAAAGCAAATATTGCTGAGGGGGAATATCACCCACATAATATGCAATAAGACTATAGCTCTAACAGCAATTGCAAACAAACTATATAACATCTATTGGCATAATAACATCAGATTATATGGAATTACATTGTCATAAACCTTCGGGACAAATTTCCATGTGCGCTTGGAAGCCATTCTCGCTGCCATATGCAACATTTGTTGTAAAAGACGTGGCTTTGGCTATAAATAAAGCCTTGGGCTGCCCAAAGGGCAGAACTAAAGGCAAAATACATGGGCAGACACTGTAGAAAATCCCACAAAAGTGAAATGATACAGGCAGGGCCAAAGGGAAACCCTAAGTCATACACTAAAACAAACCATAAGATGATGGGCTAGACCAAAGCACTCTAGCAGTCATCGTTTTTTTAATTAACCATAAAATCTTTTGGAAGTGGTTCTCATCAAAACTGAAACTCCTGCTATAGCCCTATGTTTGGAATTTCAAATACTAAAATCATTAGACCTTTATTAACTTCAGGAACCTTCGTACGCAATTACCTCCTCGTTGAAAATTGGACGCAGCTTTCAAATTCTTTTATCAGTCATTTATATCAACTTTCACATCTAAAAATTTATATATTTCCACAATCCAACAAGTGTGAAATTAATCAAGGAATGAATCAAGGATTATCTCCTCAAGATCACCTCCCTTAAGATCAAGTTGAAAGAGATTCTAGCATATGTTGACAACATTGTTATCCATCAAATGAATTTATAACTTAAAGAATAATTTCTCTACCCAGAAAACACAAGAGCAGATGTAGGAATCTTTATCCAAAATGGTACAGAGGACAGAGCCATGATGGCTGGATTAAATTCTGGATACCATAGTTTGAACTTTGAAGAATAACCACAATCTTCCCTTGAGCTACATTCCTTCGTCTAAAAACAAAGAAAACAAAACTTCTTATCTCCCAGACTAATTTTTCTGAAAAAAAACCCACCTTAAGATACTGTTAAGAACCCCATAGCTTAACAACTTCCATCCAGACAAACCAGGACTGGAACACCCAATTTATTGAATCTGCATGTCAGGATGTGCTTCAAAATATTTTTTTGAAATAATAAAGGCCAAAATATTATTTGGAGGATAGTATTTTTCAAATAATGCTCTGGTTAACTATACTGTTTGTGAAATATTCAAGACAAACCTTTTATGGTGACCATAATCTTTTGATACAACTGATTGTTTTCTTGGATTGTCATAAATGCATCAATTATCAAGAATAGGGAATGTCTTACACAGGCTGGCCGAACAAAATACATAAACATCAAGCTCATGTACAAAAGATGCTAAGAGAAATGAACTTCACTTGTAACACACCAAAGACAAATTGGAACCTCTTTAAACAAATTCCTCACATTTCATAATCAGATGTAATGCGCGCACGTGTTTCAGGTTTACAGAATCACAAGTCCACATGCTCTTAAAACGGGTTACATGATCCTTAAAACTTGACCTGCTGGTCAGTTTTCCCTGTCTGCTTTTCCACAATCAGAAGCATCTAGAATTTTTTTCAAGGTGACTGAAGATTCTTCTAGCTTCCCAGTTGCTAACATAAATCCCTCTAATGAAAAACCATCAATTTTCTGAAGCTCCAAACGAAGGCCATCAATGAAATCACAAATTTTTTGTGTAGAATCCCTTATCTTTTGAACCTCCTGGGGAGGATAGCAACAAGCTCCAAGCTCATCAACTTGAATGCTCATTTCTTGACAAAGCTCTGATATTCTTTCAAGAGGGTGCAGATAAATTGTGTCATTCTCCTTTAAGCACTGTGATATGCCAGTAATAGCATATAGAAGCTCCTTTAAAACTACAAGAATGAAAGATACAAAATTCTTAACTGATTTTGCAATTTCCATCTCTTCTGGTGATAGTCTGTCATCAATTTCAAGGCTGCAAGTTGAATCCGCATCAGATTGACCTGCGACATCATCTGTTCTAATCTCAGATATGACACCTGCCAATCCATTTTCCAAAAGAACCTCAGATTCCGTAAGATCCCCCATTTCTCGAATAACATCCTTTACTGATGCTGCAACCTGTGCCAAGTTCCTTCCAATAGCTATACTATTGAAGGTTGGTGTCTTGTCAAGACTATTGGATGCTTCCCACACACGTCCAACAAGTTGTGGTATTATTGTTTTCCGTTCTGCATCTTGTGCTCCTATCATTCCAAAGAGTAGATGCCAATTAAAGGATATCAGAACAAAAAGAAATCTAATCCCTCACAAAAAGAAATCTAGCCCTTAACAAGAAAAAGTGTAAGACCTGTTTCTGAATAATATGATGATATCACCTGCTTAAACATTCCATGTATATCATGCTGCACTAAATCCTTTTGAAGCACCAACTCGACTAATGTGACGTAAAAGGTTTTTTAAAGCAATAAAAAAGTATGTGCATGGGACATGCATTAAGTTACAAAATTTGTTTATATGAAATCAGAGGAGCGATAATCTGTTTCTAAGTGTAATACTATGAATGGGGCAAAAGATGCCTTTTAAAAAAAAAAAATGATCTTATGTATTTCATCTTTCCAGTGGATTTTGTACAGGTTGAAGCAAATGCAGTGCTCACCACTTAGAGAGATGGCCTTGTTTAGAAATTGGAGGCTTGAATCTACAACTTGCTTTGCAGACAATTGTATAGCATTCCGAAGAGTAGGTCCTGCACCAACAGTACTCCCATGACAAAGTAAAAGGAATCCATGAAGTGAATCACAAAATGCTTTAATATTTTCCTGTCCAGCTGCCAGTTTCGGTTGCTGGCTACTCCATAAAAATCCAGCTGCACCCAACATTAATTTAGATATGAACAAAGATATAAGAAAAATGATTTTTAATGATAATCTTTCATAAAACACTAACTATCCAAAATATAGATGAAAAAGCTTTTGAATATACAATACATCTTGGGACTACAATTGTCATTATTAAGGTAATTGTGGTACGTTATCTTTGACTAGAACCAGGCAAGATCAATACACAACACGGTAATAAAAAGACATCTAACTCAGTCTCCATATCAAGAATTCAAATGGTATATGGGGAAATTGAACACTGTAAACTTGCTGTGTAGAGACAATGTTAATCCAAAGCCAGTCACAAGTCAATTGCTGGTAGCAAGATAGCTGAGGTTGGTTCAAAGTTAACAATTGATTACACTAGCACGATAGCAAACAGTGGATGCAAGCTAGGAACAAGTTGGTCACATGAAAGCTACCATCAACTGGCAGAATTAGTAGTGAACATTGAAGGAAAATATTCATATCCCATACTGTGTTAGTTGGGCAGCTGCAAAAGTGGTAGTAACTGATCTCTGCAAAATCTGTTTATCAAGCTACAATGTAATATTAGATGAAACTAAGGCGAAGATACTAAAGTAGACAGCATTTGACGTTCAGAAGTTGCAACCAAATCTAGGAATCTCCAATTACAATGTCTCCTTTCAAGGATTATATATATTATGTGGTGTGTGATCTCATTTTATCTTCTTTGGCTATCCATGGGTGGGTTTTCTAGATGATAAATAAGATTGGCCCTACTGATTCCTACAGTTATGACCATAAATTATGTATTCTTTGAGTTTCATGTTCTTGAATACAAATAAATTATGTTTCTCTTATGTCTGTACCTTTCAGAATGTGTACAAGACGAACAATGCATAAATTAAGAAGGTACCAATCTCATGACAATGATTGAAATTGATTTGATTACTGAAAGCATTCTAAAAGTGGATGATAACTAAGGAACATTGACAAACATTTTGACATAACACAAAGTAACTAGGGAGCTAGTAATTTATGGGCTTTTCAAAGAATCAGGTTCCACAGGTGTAACACATACATCTTGACATAACACAAAGTAACTAGGGAGCTAGTAATTTATGGGCTTTTCAAGGAATCAGGTTCCACAGGTGTAACACATTCATCTATGTGTAGTTCTAGTCTTTTAGACCGCATATGAATTGAAGTATCGAGATTCCACTGACATGTTAGCTAATCTTGTAAAACTACTTCCAGTATGGCTGTCTTATTCCATGCAACTTCCTTTTTAGTTGAGGAATTCAATTGATCAAATACTTCTGGTTTATAGATTTGGGGTATGAACCTATGTTTCACGACTGTTTTAAGGTCTTCCAAAGTTTTAAATAACCTCATCCAAGCTAGAAAATGTCTCCAGCATTGATAGCAGAGTAATGCCTACCAAAATGCATGTGTACATCAAGAAGAGTAGCTTCATCCGAAGGAGGGTAAAAATATGGAAGTGTACTTAAGAGATAAAAAGCTGTTCATCCAAACACGGTGGCCTGTAAAGCTTAAGTTTACTTGAATTCACAACATCATGTATACCAAGTTAAGAAGGAAGATCCAATCTCAAAACATTTTTACCAATGTTTCACAAGATGGTTTAAGTTCCATACCAAATAGTTTTGATCTTATTTTTTTTAAGATAAAGGAGGGATTTTTATTAGGGACCTGTTGTGACCTTTTCACACATCGCCCCATTGCAAATGGGGACCCTAGTTGTTTGCTTTTTGAGATTTGCCGTTGCGCTTCAGTTTCATTTGGTTTTTTGTTTGGGTGTTTTAGAGTTTGAGTTTTTGAAGGGTCATCTGAGTCAAGAAATGATTTTGAGCCCAAATCAGTGCACAAACATCATCAGAATGCTTAGAAGGCCTGGAGGACGAAGATTGACTGTCATTTCAATCAATTCTGACACTTCCTAAATTTTAGGGTTTTTCACTCCGACCCCCTATTTTTTAGGGACTTTATTTTTGGCACTTTTGGCCTATTTTGGACTTCCTATTTTTTAGGGGCTATTTTTGGAAAGTTGCTATTTTTGGAAAAGTTTCTATTTTTGGTAGGGTTTCCATCTTTGGAAAGTGTACAGGTCATGGTTTCATCAACATCAACTTCAGGAGATCCCAAAATGGAAATAAGTGAAAAACTTTGAAAAATCTGAAAATTTGCTTAAGTGTTGAACATGGCATGAGTTAATGGCAAATTCGCCCAAGCATGAAGAAGGAAGATGGCATGGACAATGAGCAAGTTCGCCATGGAAGGTAGGAAAATGGCATGTCACAAGGCTAAGTCCGCCCCAAGTTGAATGGCAAAGCCCTTTGTGAAGTCCGCCCAACATTTGAAGAAATGGCATGGAGACAAGTCAAGTCCGCCCAGCTCAAGTGAAAAATGGCACAACATATGAGCAAGTCTGCCCCTACCAAATTGGAATGGCTCAAGGCATAGGAAAGTCCGCCCATGAAGGAAGTGGCATGAAGTTTGACAAAGTCCGCCCAGCATATCAAGGAATTGGCTCAACACATGATGAAGTCTGCCCCACCCCTCAATACATGGCAAAAGCATCTACCAAGTCCGCCCTTGAGAAGTTGGCTTGGCACAAGGCAATGTCCGCCATATAGGAGATGGCTTGAGCATGGAGAAAGTCCGCCCCAAGTTTGATGGCTTAATAATTAGCCAAGTCCGCCCCATGAAGATAGAAGATGGCATGAGAGGAAGGTAAGTCCGCCCTAGCATGTAGAAAGATGGCAAAAGCCATGATGAAGTCCGCCCTATGAAGAGTAAGTGGCATAAACACTAGGCAAGTCCGCCCAAGGCTTAAAATACATGGAATAAACATTTGACAAGTCCGCCTAGCCAATAAAGCTTGCCAAAACACTTGGTGAAATTCGCCATACTTAGAGAAATGAAAAAATTAAAGTTTTTGCCTAAGTCTAGACATTGGAAAATTAAAATATTAAATTGGCATGTCTAGATAATAAAGAAATTCGCCAAAAACATGAGGAATCATAGCAAAGGCATGGCAAAGTTGACAAAAGAAAAAATTCGCCTTAGGTAGAGGCATGAAATACTTGGAAAAATGAAATTCAAATTCGCCTTTGGATGAAAAATAAATAAAATGCCATGATTTAAATAATTTAAACAAATGGGTTGGAAAATAACACATAAAATATTATTTTAGTATTTTTATTTTCCAAAACCATTAAATGAAAAAATTCGAATTTTCTCTAGGCAAATTTTGAAAAAGAGAGAAAAATAAGACTTCACTGGACTAGTGCCGAATTTGGAAACTTTCTTTGGAACTGGTGCTGGAGATTAAAATTGCTATTTGAGAGAGAAGTGCAAGCCAAGTTTGAACTAGATTAAATGGAAACAAGTAAATTTCGCTAAATGGGTCGAATTTTCAACTTTAAATTGGCTTTGCTTCTCATTTCTTAAATCATTCTTTCGAAAACAGAGTTGTGAAAAAAAGTTTTGTCTAAGGCAAGAGAAGTTTTGTGAAGAAAGTGAATTTTCTTTTGAAGTAAAAGCTGAAGAAGGCAATTTTATCCAGCAGCAGCACAATTTTATTGTCAGAGTACCAGGCAGATTTACTTTCTCTTCTTTATTCTGGCGAATAATTCTCTTCTCGATTGGATAAATTCTTCCATTTCCAGCAATGATCATTTTCAAGATTTAATTTATCAAGTTGGCTGGAATATGTTTTTTCGAAATAATGGCATAAATAATTTAAATTTAAATTTCTAAATTTTAATATTTTCTTTATACTTTTTTGCAGATTTATGAAATATACCAGGCCATTTTTTTTCTTTTTCACAACCAAGTTCACCCGTTAATGTTAATGAAATCTTAATCCAACTAAAAGGGAACCCTTTCCTCTAATCAACCCAGATCCCAATGCGGGCAAGGTTGAGAGCATACTTGAAAGGGGATCATTAGCATAATTGAAACTGTTGGAAAGTAATAGAAGAAGTTGCAATCACTCTACCACTTATTCAGCGGGAGGACTAGAATAGAAAGTACATTGCTGAATTCAAAAGATGCAACTTGACCACTTATTCAGCGGGAGTGTGTTGACAGCTCAACCGATCAGCAGTATGATGAATAATGCAATACAGTAAAGAAATAGGCGGCAAGCCGACCTCTTCCACTTGTTCAACAGGTGATGCAAGAAAAGGAAACTTGAAGCTATAGACTGAATTGAGGCCAATCTCTTCCACAATCGTGGGGATTACAATGAGCTAAATATGAGAGAAGAATTGCTGACAGTACTATTGTTCAGCTTACAATGCGAAGGAGAGCCTGTCAAGAATACATGATTAGAAATCATACAAGCTGCAATAGTGTAAATAAACTTCCCCAACTCAACCTTGACTCCCTAGACTCAAGCCCATTCAAAAGATGACTTCTCATAATCTGATATGACTGTAACAGTGACTGAAATTGCACAGATCAGCAACCTGCAACCTCACTAAATTGCTCATAGCTCGCTCAAAACCCAACCAAATGACATGAAATAAGATGCATAATGATCTAGCATGGAGGGCGACCAAGACAAGAAATCAAAACCCACCCAAACATCCCCTATTTAATTTGCACGGAAAACAATGCACTCACAGGAAAGTATGGCCCTTTGCGAAGGGCGATTTTGCCTTTTAAAAATCCACACTTGATAATAAATTCTGAAACTTAACATGTAGGGTCGCCCCTAGCAAGGAAACCATTAGGCAAAACACCCAGAACCACACTATTTTTATTTTGCAAGTTGTGAATGCAAACTACAATCAGCTGAGTGGTTTCAGCAACACTGAAAAATTGGTAAAATGCAAAACACATCAACTACAATATGCTCAAGCTCAATTCAAAGAACATGGACAAACCTATCTTAACTAGTTGCTATCTTTCAAGCAAGAAGCCAAGCCTAGCTAGGGGGTATGCCTTCCCCGAAGCACTCAGTCACCATTCCAGCAGCATAACTTTGCAATAAACTCAAGATGATGAATGAAGACCCAACACTTCCCTTTTATAATTTTAGCCAAGCATCTCTAGAACCTTCCAGAAGGTGCGCCCCACTCAAGGAGTCAACCTAATTTGATGTTGACTCATGACCCTTAAGTGGCGTCCCATTTTCCAAGGCATTTTTCACACTTTTTTAAATATTTAAAAACCTCCTCATATTGGCGTCCCTTTTCCCTCCAAGTTGACATTAATAAAATGGTAAATATTTCACTTGACCTCTTGATGAGGCGTCCACCCATAAAAGTCCCCTTCTTAAAAACAACTTAAGTCATAAAGCTAGACCAAGGGGGTTATAATTAAAATAAAACATTATTTTAATTAAAATAACTTCTCTCCAGAAACTGCATCCAGGAGCTGATTCCAATACTGTCAACTGAACCGTCTGAAGAGGAAAGCCAAATGCACTGAAGCAATCAGGACCATTGCCAAAAATAGAATTTACTAAAAATAGTAAATCCAGGAAGTTGCTCGGATCAACATGCATGCTATACCAACGTGAAGCTCTCTGAAAACCCAAAAAGGAGCTGCCAACCAAACACCAAGATTCCAGAAGCAAGTTCCAAAAAAAGCTGAAACATCCTCCTAGAAGATAGGAAACCCTAATTTCCGCTTCCGAGTAGTCTACGGGTCACCAGAATAAACTAACGGCCAACTGTTAGATCACTGCTGAGAAGGGGACATTACAATTTATGCCGGACAAAGGAGAACCTTCGAAGAAAATTCAAATGAAATTCGCCAGTAAGGGTTCACAGCTAGAGTCTAAGATCGTTTCCAAATGGAAAAATATCGTGGATACCAACCTCGGCCATGTAGACTTCGATGAATTTAGAAAGAGGATGTACAGAAGCCTACGCCAATTGCACGAAAAATGATGCGGAATGGCATATAGTTCAGGCTGCAGGATTTCTGCCAGCAGTTGAATGTCCAGAACTCATGGTGGAATGTGCATTGCACTATAATGCAGAAGAAAGGTAGATCGAAGCGCCTGATGGTAGGGTGCTGGCATACTTGGGAGAGCTGGCTATACAGGAAGTGTTTGGAATCCCAACCTACCACAGAACATCTTACCGGACAAAGGATGAGGCACGCAAACTTTAGGAAGACAAACAAAACCTTTGTGCAACAAATATGAACAAGTCATGGTTGGTAAAGCCCAGACCTTCAGCCAAAAAGATGCCTAAGAAGTTGCTCAGGCTTGATTTTAAAGAAGAATACAGAGATATGGTTTTGCTGCTGAATAGAATAGTGGGTAATCCTCAGGGTGCACCCTTTGAAACTTGGATGTATTACTTAATTGATGAAGTAACTTCCAGAGTGAAAATGATTAACTGGTCAAGAATGATTAGTGAAAGCCTCCACGAGCAGTTGATCAACTTGGAGAAGACCAAAGCCTTCCATATGAGTTCCTATGTTATATATTTGCTTGCTAGAACCTACAGATATGCTGGCCTAATTTGCAAGGGCGTGGTCGGCAATGGCGAAAGAGAGTTCAAGGTTTACAATTGCTATCCTCAGTTGCAGTTGAGCGAAAAATCACACTTTAGACGAGTGCATGACACCTTTCTCATGTATATCACCCGGATACTCCAAGGAGGAACGCATCAAAGGCTAACCCGTGAGGCGAA
Organism: Sequoiadendron giganteum; assembly: GCA_007115665.2. Taxonomy (NCBI): domain Eukaryota; kingdom Viridiplantae; phylum Streptophyta; class Pinopsida; order Cupressales; family Cupressaceae; genus Sequoiadendron; species Sequoiadendron giganteum. The sequence continues at coordinate 685,016,945 of CM021104.1, read as the reverse complement.
AAGTTTAATCAGCAAATACGGATCCAGGTTTATCCAGTTTCCTAGATTCACCTATATTCGAATCCAAGGATTCACAGGTTCCCCTTATAGGTTGCCAATTTATCCTACTAACAAAATGATTCTGCTGGAGGTTCTAAGGCAGTTAGAGACATATCAAAATATTCAAAGGCCAAAACAGAAAGCAGCCCTCACATTTCCACTCTCTATCGGAAACATGTTAGAATCTTGTCCATCAGCGCAAGCAACAAAGAGTGCCCGATTGGAAATACAATGGTACCCGTTCACTTCCTACAAGTCTAGGAATGATTTTGATCCACTTAATCATATTGAAGTGGTGGACGGGAGGAAATACAAACACAGAATCGACCTTGAAGACTTCTAGGCAAATGTTGCTGATGAGCATGAAGGAAGAGACTATGGTCAAGATTACCATTGGATATGATCAGGACAACATAACTCTTTCATGTGCTTGATCAACTTGATGATGATGAAGTGTAAGTGCAACCGGGTTTTGATGAAAGGCTGCCGCTTCCTCCTGTTAGATGGTTTGAGCCTAAACTTGGTGACTTGACAACTTTTATGAGGCCTGTCTTTAAGTACTCGCAATGGTGGGTAGACCAGCAAATGCAAATTTTGCGGCAACGGAATGTGCCATTCACATATGACTTGATGGGCGGGGCAGAGTCTTGTTCTTCTAACGCTGGTACTTCTCAGGGAGATGAACTAGTTGAGGCTACCAACCCAAAAAAGAGAAAAGGTAAGGAAAAGGCGGTAGGTGAGGAACCAATCCAGAAGATACAAAAATCCAAGCCCATTCATTCAGCCACATCCAGAAATGTGGAGATACTGATCATGGAAGAAGAGTCATGGGAACAATTTAAAATTCCCTCGCCAGTTCTTGGAAGGAATGTAGAGCCAATGCAACTGGAAGATGATTATCATCACTCCCCTACAGGCACGAAAATTTATGAGTCAGATGACGATGTAGATGTCATGGGAGGCAACTTCCAAGAGGGAATGATTTCCGCCCTCAGAGGAATTCAAGAGGATCCATCTATGCGAGAAATTCGAGACATACAAGACATTCCAGATGATCAGGATGATGGAGTTGAACAGTTAACAATCCCAGATTGGCTAAAAGAAAGACTTAAAATCAAGGCACCAGCAGAGATACCTGAAGAAGATGATACTGCGGACTTCTTGGCAAGGCTAGAACAAGTTGTTATAAAGAAGCCAGCCAAGAAATTCTCTACAATACAGAGAGATGAAGCTGGTAACTGTACTGTACAAATTGCAGTGCCTATAGTTGAGAAACCGCAAGATGAAATTTCTCCAAGTGAATATGCCGTCACAATCATTGATATTGGTCCGACAACAAAAGGATAGGAAGTTGAGGACCTGGATAACTCTGTTTCTACCATTAAATCCAAGCTAGAAAAAGAAACTTTGAAGAAAAGAGAGTACAAAATGGAGATTGAGCGCCTAAGGGAATACATTCAGCATTTAACAAAGCCGCTCAATCAAGGTATCCAATCAGCCCCTCTACTTGCAAACTCATCACAGGAACCAGTAAGAAATTTAGAAGAAGAGTTGACTACTGCCAGGGAGACCAAAGAATGGATGGCGGGGAATGAGGAAGAAGCAAGGGCATTCGTTGAAAAGTTGGCATATGTTCATGGGCAAACTTCTTCTCTACTCTCGCGAGTTGTAAACTTGGCGGAAGCATGGGATGGCCTCCAAGACATTCAAAATAAAATCATTCCATGTCTTCGAGAGATAAAGGGAATTCCTAAGCAGAGATTGATTGACAAAAAGATCATTTCAGCAAGAGCGGCATATGATTTCAACAACTAGTATTGTGCACTAATTTCACGCGGAGAAGTCTTGGAGAAGGTAAAAGCAGAAAGTGTTAAAATTGAAGAATAAGTGAAAGGAATCCAAAATAAAATTTTCCACATGGCTGCGGATGTGCTAGACAAGGACATTGTCCGAGAATATGACTTGCAGCCGGGCAATATGAAGAATGAAGTTCAAAGGATTTTCTCCACCGAGTCAATCTTAAAAGAGAATTTGACTAAGGCATTTAACCTCCTGACTGTCTGAAACACCTTCTTGCAGCAAGAGTCGGAATGGATGATCACCTTTGCAGAATGTGCAGATAGTTTGGATTTGTTGGAGTACAAAGTCAACACATTGCCGGACATCACCATCAAGGAAGTTAGCGCCATCGTGTCCAGATTCATTGAACAGAGCAATGTGGAAGCGGATAAGGACTCAACTCTCAGTGGATGACTCATCTATTTGTTAACTAATTGATATTTAGGCAACCCTAATTAGGGTTATGTTGTTTTAAATCTGGCCCATTGATCTTGAATTAATCTTGGTCGTTCATTGTATTCAAAAACTCTATAAGTACCCCCACTCTCTCATTTGATAAGCATTAGAAAATCAGATTAGAAATTGGAGATTAGAAATTAGAGATTAGAAGATAGAATAGAGGAGATTGTAGAGCATAGGTAGTAGAAATAAGAGAGTTTTTATGAAATTTTTGCTGAAAACTATTCTGATGATAAAGTTCATAATGCATGAGATGTTTTGAATCCTTTCATTGTCAAATGGTTGCATGGTTGCGTATTCCTCTTTCTCATATTATGGATTTAAATTAGAATTTTATTTGAGTGTATGTCAGTGGAATGATAGATTGATAGTAAAGATTAGTGAGACTGGGCTCATACTTTCTTCAGATGGATGCTTTTCATTCGATGCATAAAGTTAGATTGAGCTTTCGATGTGGATGCTTCAATGTTTACTTCGAATAATGTTGTTCTATTGATGGTATTGTTCGTAGTGAAGAAATCTTAAGCACAAATCCTAGAAGATTGCACTTGCTTTGTGTAGTTGTTGTTTTGCGTGGCGAAACAAAGTATGGTTTTGTTTAGTTTCACTCAATCCTTGCAGTCTCTTGATTCCATAGGAATAGTATAGGATTTCTAAACCCTTACTCTTTTTTTCATTTTTTTTATCTAAAATCAGAAAAGACCAAAAAGTATAACACTGCATTCGAGTCCTTGCTTTTGGGTAACTTACTAGAGTAAATCCCATTGGGTTACCGGCAAAATCACAACGACCACAGAGCTTATCCACACCCCAATTTACGAAACATTGGAAAAACGGTGTGACCTTTCTTGCAATCTTAGCACAAGAGGTAGTTTTTCAAGAGAGGATAGAGCGTCTCTGGATACTTTATTCTAGAGTGTTCGGTGTGTCATAAAACACGCATCAACAGGACCCTCCCCCAAAACAATAAGCATAGTTACAAAAAAGTGTCCCTGTAGGTCCTAGCCTAGACAAGCAGCTTTAAGGCTGCAGACAACAACAAAAAAGAAATATTTGTGCATTCCTTAAGCATGATGACTGCAAAACAGTGATTACATAGTCATAGGTCAAGTACTCTCTTGGAAATGCAAGACAAGGCAAAAGTTTACATCAGCACAAACACCATGATCAAGAAGAGGAAGGAGGGCCAGCCATGACCACCATGGCGCCACCCTTGAGTTCACCATCAGGAACCATTTAATTATACTACTACATCTGTCTCCACTGCCACAATTGCAATTCTTACCCAATTTCAACCTTGGCCTTTACCCCTCTACCTATTGCCACAACCTTGACCACCACTTCTTTCGATCTCCATCTGGACCAGGAACAAGTTTTCCTCTCCCAAGGCCATTGAGAGAGGAATTGTGACATTCTACTTGATCAGTTTGTCTTTTACCTGCAAAATATATACCTATACAAACCAATTGACATCCAAGCCCCAACTTGAGCTCCTTCATCGACTTCGGCAGGTTAGCAAGGTTCTTGAGGCCCCTACCCATCCCTTTCGACAAGGGGGGAGGTATGGAAGTTGCAGGAGGTTTTACCGTGGGCACAAAGG
>CM021104.1:684918398-685012908 GCA_007115665.2 Sequoiadendron giganteum | reverse complement strand
TTTCAAACTTTGTGTTGAGTTTTGTTGCATGTTATTACTGTGTTCTTATGTCATAGTAGTCTATTTTTCTGAGTTCTTCTTGTGAAGTTGTGGAGCTATTGTAGAAAGACTTTGGTCTAATTTCTTGCAGTCTTTGTGCTACAAGTTTGAAGGATTGAATTAGATTGATTTACGGTTAGGAGTTGTGACTTGCAAGTGCACTATATTTACAGACTTTGTGCTGTTATGAGTCACATTATAATATCATTCTAAAAGGGTAGATAGGATTTCTAATTGTGAAAACTTTGTGCTTGGGGATTGTTTTTCTCGTCCCGGAGGAGGTGACAAAAGTCTTTGTGCTTTCAGGAAACTTCATTTCCTCTCTCTCAATTTCATTTCAAGTTGTTGTAAAAGTTTTCTTTAAAGTCATAATCACTTTTCTGTGAAGAGAAAAGAGTGTAATCATTCCTAAAATAAGAGGAAAGATTGTCGTTTCACCCATATTAGTTTAAATTAGTTAGCAAAGGGGGAGCCTGTTGACGTGCTTTTTATGACAGCGCCAGCACAGAATAAAGTTGCCCAACGGTCACTCTATTCTCTCTTGATCAAAGTGTCCCACATGCTAAGATTGCTTGAAAGTTCATGTGTTCGACTCCAAGGTTCCTTTTATCGCGAATAGACTCAGTTGGTTGATGTGTTTTGCTGGTTATTTCAAGGGGGACTTACGTAGTTGTTCGACTCCGTGAAGCAATTAGGACATGAATGATTTGGCAATATTGTTCTGGTATCTAGACTGACTCGGAAAATGCAGAATTTAAAGGGGATAGGGATAGGGATTCTACAAATCTACTTCTAAAGGGTGGAGGACGAGGATCGACTTAAACAATCTTCAAACCAAACTTTGCTTTGTCTCCTTCCGAACAACTCCGACAAAGTTGGTGCAATCTTCAAAGGATGAGAAAAGTGTTCAAACTATGACGCAACATGTTCATACCGTCAATATGACGCATACAAACATATGAACCATAATCGAAGTTAAGTGCTGATACTCCAGTTGACCACGCAAGGCGAACTTACCATCAGTAAGCCCGCTAGTGGTATGGATGAAAAAAGATATGCTTAAATCACAACGCCACACTCCACAATTAACAACTACTTGCATGAAATAGAAATCTACTTTACTCTATCTACCTTGAATTGGAAAGACGAAATGGCCTTGCTAGCTACTCATAACAAAGAAGAAATCACCAAGCAATGAAACTCTTTATATTATGAAAAGTGTTCACAACAACCTTTTACAAAACTTTCAAAGGAAAGTTTTCTTCCCTCCTCAATCTAAAGCTAACTTCTAAGCTAAATGCTATATGCCTTCTACTCTCTAGCTCTGATCCAATTCCAATTCTAATCTCTATCTAATAATTTACAAATGAGGGGGGATGCCCCTTTTATAATAAGTCCAATTCAGTGGACGGTTTAGATCAAATTACAATGAAGGGCTCAGATCGAGCCACCTATGCCCTGATTAGGGTTTATGCCCTAAAAACCGCCACGGAGAGGAGTGGGCAATGAATGCACAGAATATTCTCCACTCCCTTGCAGGAATCATAATGAGCAATTAATGCCCACTACCATCATCAAGAAGATCCTCATCAAGCAGCGCGTTCCCACTGGCCTTCTCCCGGATAGCAAACTCGATCAATCGGGTCAATACTGCTTCAACCTCCTGTGTAGAGATCGGTGGAATATGGTTGAGCTGGAACTCCAAGACTGCTACCGTCTGTCCGTATCTGGTGTAAGATTTTCTCCATGTCACTAAGGCGTCCTGGGTATGCTGAATTATACTAGAGAATGTGGAGTCATTCTCAAAGTCATCCAGGACAAGTGACCTCGCAGCTGAGAAGAATGGAGGCAGTCTACTTTTCAAGCCATCAGCAGTTATCTCCTCTGGGACCAACTTTCTAGCAAATATGGCTTCTAATGTATTGAGGACTCCCCCCAAGATGTTGCCCATTGCTTTCCTCCCTTTAGCTGAATCTGCCCTTGCTGCGTCGTGAAATCCACGGCCTGTGACCACCGAGGAGTACCAACTGGTGAAATCATACCTATCACCTCTTTGAATTACACCTCCATCCACCAAGGTTTCTAGAGGTATATGCATCAAAGCCCCCAAACGAAGTACAGTCTTCGTTTGATAGATGCGAGTATCACCCCAGGCCCGATCTACTATATCCATCCGTGCCAAAATACTTGAGGCCTGTCGATAAGCATCGGCGAGGTCCTCCATGAATTTCCCTGTCTCAGTATGAACACGGCTAACCCACTTGTCTGCCTCCGTTTCCATTTTCTTCAAATCCTCTAAGGCAACAGCTGACTCCTTCGGAAGCTCCGTGGGCATTCTCTTCTTTGAGTTTCTTTGGTTCACTGGATATTAACTAGATTTTATGCGTATCTATCGAAGTTTGTGCTCCTTCTTCAATTTCTTATACTTCCCCTCCCATGCGGATAGCGATCCTTCAATGCACGATGAGGTGCTCCGAACTCTCGATAACTAGGCTCCGTGGACGACCCAACTCTCTTGTCTGGTGATCCGCGTAATTTCGAGGCCTCTCCCTGCGGATACCGATCACAATCTTCCCTCGGAATAGCCACCTGAAGCGTGCGAGAGCCTGACTCGTCGGTCGAGATCTTTGAAAACTTTCGGGCCCTTTTCTTCTCTGGTGGCGCACTGATCCTCCTGAGGAACTCCTCCATCTCAATGGCCAGATCCGTATCATCCTCAGGTTCTCTCCTCATTCTGTCGGAAAGCCAATCAGGCACTGTCTGCTGTGGATTACAAATGACAAGGGGCTGTTCTTCTGTTGCCTCCATCTCGTGCACTTCCTCTCTTCTTGCACTGGTCTGCTCAGGCTCATCCTCCTCTATAAGCTAGGTATCTCCCGACCCTTGGGTCCCCTGTTCTGTGTTTTCCTCTTCTTCCAAAGCCGTGTCCAACATCTGCTGAAAATGGGTGTCGGCCATTGTTTCCTCTTCCTCCTCCTGGTGGCCGCCCCTGGATAGACTGACACTAGCTGATTCTCGGGCGTTGGGCTGATCTACCTCCTCAAGTCCTCGCTCTTCCTCTAATCCTGCCCTCTGATCGGCAAATAATGAAACCACTCTCAAACTCGAAGACTGAGTTTGTGAGTGCACGGGTGATGCTTGTTCTATCCTCAGCGGTATCGGTTGGGTTGGCACTTCCACTTGTGCCCTCGATGTCTGAGCAATTTGTTTCCCCTTTTTTACCGATAACGGCCTTGGGTCACCCATCAAGCTATAAGTAAGGGCGATCGACTTGCTCTTGAGTCTGCATACATGTCTGTTGACCCAAGTCCTGGTAAAAGTCATCACCGGGATAGAAAGCGTGTCCAAGTCCATGATCTCTGGCTCGGACCAATCAGGTGGTGGGACAGGAGTATCCCTAACTGAACCATAGTCGGGCTGCATAACGTTGACATCCTCCTCCACCTGGTCGGGAACTGGAATAATCTCACATTATCTAATCAACTTGAGAGGAAGTCTACAAAACATCCTTCTTCTTATCTCAGCCTCATCCACTGCATTTGCCCAAAAGTCCTCCAGATGAGCTCTGTGCCGGTATTCAATGTTCTGTATCATCCGGATGTTCCTGTAAGGATCGAAATCCTGCCTGCCTGTGTGATATGACAAATGATAAGATTGCAGCTCGTCCTCTGCCTCTCGGGCTGCCTGCAAAGAGGGACACACCTCAATGGAATTCCCTATGGTGATAGGGAAATCAAGTCCACCCTTCTTTTTCCTTTTCTGAATCTTATCGTAGGCAATCAATTGCCTAGATACCTCAAACATTACTATGTGATCAGTGGGGTATCGTGGTAACCGATACGGATACGAAGTGAACCCTTGCAGCCTAATATATGTGAATTTCGGGAATTGGATGAGCCAATACCCATATTCCTCAATCAATGTTTGTGCTTCGTTAGATATTCTCTGCTGCGTCCTTTGCTGAAGTGTCCTCACAATGTGCATTGTGAATGCATCATTTGCCCGTTTATAGTTGGCAATGTTAGCTAAATGTAGCTGTGTGCAGGCTTCATGGATTTTGAATTGACCAGGGGCGCAGCTGATTGGCTCCTTGTACGAAATCCCTCTGTACTTAGTCATTCTGGCCAACATGTAAATTACATATGAGCTCATGTAGAAAGTCTTCGTCACCTTCAAGCTCCTGAATTGCTCATCGATGTGGTTGCTAATCATCCTAGCCCAATCGACACGCTCTTTTCCTTCCAAGATGATCTCGATGAAGTAGAACATCCAAGGCTCGAAAATGTAAGCCTGTGCACTCCCATTTACCCGGCTCAACATCATTATCAAATCACAGTATTCTTGTTTCACGTCCTCGGCAATTATCTGCTTTGGGAGCTTAGTGCGGGGTGGCCTCGACTTCTGCATCCAAACTCTGTTGATGACTGCAGTGACTCTTTCGAAAGAGGAAGAGTACATCTTATCTGCCGTCTTGTTTGTTCTGTATAACATCTCCTCAGCAGTTGGAATCCCAAATGCTTCTCCGATGGCATCCGGTGTGAAGTTGGCGAGCAGTTTACCATCCGGAGAGACAATCGTCCTACGTTCTGGCTTGTAGTGATTGGCGCACTCCATAATCAGCTCCGGACACTGAATTGCTGGCGGAAAACCAACAGCTGCGGAGATTCCACTCTTCATTATATTATGTGCCGTGACTGATGGTTGATGGCCCCCTAGCCCGAACATCCTCGATTTGAGTGCATTTAGATTAAATGAACCAAGGTTGGTGTCATTTAATCCGCCAACTTTGAAACTATTGCTGACTTTGGGAGAAATGGCTTAGCGAGCCTTTTAATCATTGCCTGCCGGGATGAGCTAGCCTTGCCTGCTTCAGTGTTTGCAGCTCTGCCTGCGGCTCTGCTTGTTCCTGCAACATCCTTTGCTCCGGCCATCTGCAAAATAAAATAGAATAGCAATAAGTTAGACTGCAGATTTTTAAATAAAATGAAGTAACCTCCGAGACGGCTGCGAACGTGGAGTTAGCTTTTTGAAAATAAAAACTCTCAGCATAAATTACTAACTCCAAACCTCGTATTGTATAAAAAACTTCAAGCTTATAAAGAAGCTTTCAACGACTGCACTTCCGACTGGCGAAGAAAATTGCAGCCAACTACCAACTTTCAGCAATGTGGATACTTTCTCAGCACACAGCGAATTAAATCCTTTGTCTTGACTTCGTCAACCTCAGCAACTTTCAACTTCTAGCAGCTTGAATAAGTAAAATCTGCAGCAAGCTTCAACTTTCGTGCAACTTCAATACTCAGCAATTTTGAAATAAATCCCCAGCACAATATAAATTTCTGCAACTCAACGCTCTGCAGCAACTTCAACAAATAAATCTTCCAGCAACTCCGGAAAACAACTTCAACCTTCAACTTCGAAATTGCAGCAACACACTTTCAGCTTTTCGAAAGAAAGAGTCTCGGCAAATGAAAATTTCTCCAGCACTTCGCACTTTCAGCAACTCAACACTCCGAAATAAAATAAACTCTCAAAGAATTTCTCTCCTCAACCGCTTGGAAAATATTTCAATCTCTCAAGAACTTCTTCAGCAACTTCAACTTCGAAACAATGTGAGGAGAAATGAGAGAAGAGATTGTTTAAATAACTCTTCTCGGAGAATCCTGCTAAGTAGTGCTGGGGCTATTTTTAGCACCTTCATCAATTTCCCACTATCTTCGTTCGGAATCTTCTAATTCAAGCGCAGTAGTGGGCTAGTCGTCAGCCGGTCATTATGGCAGTTGCCATTAATAATGATTCCTTCTTTGTAAAAATTTGAATCCTTCCTCTTAGTCTGCCAGTTAACTCTTGGCGATTTAAACGACTCGCGAGAAAAACAATCACTTGACTTGATTTAAAATTCCATTTTAAAATCTCGCAGTGTTTAAATAAATTCAACTCGAAAAAAAAATTCATGGGAGTTGTAAATTTATTTGCAACTTTTAAAATGTCTGTCATTTAAATCCTCGATTTCATAAAATTTGCCTTAGACATTTTAAATTCTCTCATTAAAATGTTCAACTCCGGGTGATTAAAAATTATTCGCCTGCTCGAAATAATTCATCCTTTGAGATTTAACCTCCGTCAGGAAAATAATCTAGGCAAAACGAATTTCCTCTGAAAATATTAAAATTTCCCTTAGGAAATTAATTTTCAAACTCTGTTAACTCATGGGTGCATTTTAAATGGGTTCATTTGATTTTCACTTGACCCATGGAAAATATTCATCGATAACAAATCTTCCCCTTGAAAAATATTCGTCAACCTTCAACTGCCTTTGGAAAATTTTAAAACTCATCAAATCATCCTTCCATGCCAAGGGCGTATTTTTCCCTAGTGAAATGCTATCTCACTTAGAAAAAATTTCTAACATTTTCTCTCTTGGCGTATTTCCCTTGGTATAATTTTTCTCTGATAAAAAAAATCTCCATGCCTTAGGAATTAAAATTTAAAATCCCTCTTCAAGGGCGCATTCTTACCTTGGCACTTTCGTTTTCGACACTTAGAAACTTTTTCTAAGTCCTCACTTTCAACTTGGGCGCATTTTAGATGTTGAACTTTCGATTTTGCCTTAGAACCTTTCTTTTTTAACCCCCTTGACTCCTTGGGCGCATTTAACCTTGTCAACTCCCACTTTTGCCTTAGGCGTTTTTAACCTTCAATCCTCCATGGGCGCAAATGAGGGGTGGTGCTTTTGTTTTTGCCTTAGAATATTTCACGTTAACCTCTCCATGGTGGGCGCATTTAGGGGGTGGTATTCTCAAGTGAGGGCGCATTTCTACCCCTCCACTTTCATTTCAATGCGTTAGCCGCTTTTTCTCCAGCAACCCCTTTTACACTTGAGGTGGGCGCACTTTGAAGGGTCTACTTTCATTTTACACGCCTTAGTTTATTTTCGAACTTCTCAACACTTCCAATTACCTTGGGCGCATTCACCACTCCAGCTTTCATTTTCCATACATAGGCGTTTTTACCTAACCTCTTGTTTCATGCCTTAGAAGAATTTCACTTAACAACACTTGCAAGGTGGGCGCATTTACTAGGCCAAGCTTTCACTTGTGGGCGCATTTCATAGGGTGAACTTTCAACTTTGCCTTAGGCGTTTTTCCACCCTCTCAACACTTTGACTTGGGCGCATTTCCTTGCTGGAGCTGGGCGCATTTTGGGTGTCAAGGTTTTGTTTTGCCTTAGAATATTTTTCACCTTTTCTCCTTCTTGAGGGCGCACTTCACAGGGTGAACTTCTATCTTCAATGCCTTAGCCGCTTTTCTCCAACAACATCTTCCTTGGGCGCATTTTGATGGGGTAGCTTCAAGATGAGGGCGCATTTCATGAGGTGAGCTTTTATTTCGTAACTTAGGAATTTCCTAAACTCCCTCACCTCAAGCCAAGGGCGCATTTTCATGGGTGTGCTTTCACTTTCCATGCCTTAGGCAATTTCAATGCCTTCATTACTTTCTTCAAGGTGAGGGCGCATTTAGGGGGGTTAGCTCTCAACTTAACACTTAGAAATTTTTTTTGATACCCCTTGAGCTTATGGGCGCATTTTGCTCCTCAAGCTTTCATTTTACCACTTAGGAAATTTTGACTTGGCCTCACAACCTTGGGCGCATTTTCATATGCCCACTTTTGTTTTTGCCTTAGAAAATTTTTGAAGTCTCCACCTCTCCTTGGGCGCATTTTGAGGTATGAGCTTTTGTTTCATGCCTTAGAAACTTTCAAGGCTTCCATCAAGGTGGGCGCATTTCATAGGGTGAACTTTCAACTTTGAATTCTGCCTTAGACAATTTTCAAGCTATCAATCTGTGAGGTGGGCGCATTTTGAAGGGGATACTTTCATTTTCCCACACTTAGAATATTTTCCATGCCTCTGCCTGTCTTTGTTTATGCATTCTATTTTTAGCAAGTTGTGCTATTTTTAGCAAGTCCCTTGATTTTCAACCTCTAAGGCTCCGTTTTGCCTGAAAATTTCATCATATGATCTTCTTCACCTTGTGAACTTGTTTTGCCAGTCCTCTGCCCTGACCTGCTATTTATAGCCACCTGCTATTTATAGTAAGTTTGACTTTCTGACTTTAGTAGCTCCGTTTTGCCTAAAAGTTGCAATGCTTGATCTTGATAGCTTGAGTGTCACTCTGATGCCAACCTCGGGTGCAGACCTGCTATTTATAGCCGTGCCCTGACTTACTAAAAATAGTAAGTTCTCCGATTGCCAAATTTTGCCACAGTACCTTGAAGTGTGTCACATTGGTGGCGTTTGCCGCTATTTTTGATTTTACCCCCTATAAAAGTGGAAACCCTAATTTGACTTGCATGTATCCCTAACGGTCTCCGTTCGACTTCGTTCCTTCTGCATGTCGTTCTGCTTGCTGAACTGGAGTGTTGGGCGGCTGCCAGAGTGTACCTGCTAAAAATAGAAACTGCCTGAAAAGTGACTCATCCACTGCCGGATGGTTTTGCATGTCATATTGCCCACGGGATCTCAAAAAACCCAGAAAAACCCAGAAAACTGGTCTGTATGCATGCACTGGCTAAAAATAGTAAGTCCACAAAACTCGATCTTCTCCACTGTGATGTCACCTTGTTAAGCAAGCTTCCTTGAAAACCCATAAAGAAGAAAACCCCGGGACATGTTGAAAAACACTGCATGCGAACCCTAAAAATAGCCTCCGAAGGCTGAACTCTGAAAGTGGTCGTCTCGGTTTGCATGTTACATCACTGCGAAGGTTTTGGAAAACCCAGAAGGATTCTCTAGATATGCATCTGAAAAGCTCATGTGGAAACCCTGAAAATGGCTCTTGAAGCCTTGAACTGCCAAAAATAGCAAGTCGTCTGATCTGACTCAAAATTTACGTGTAGGCAGCTTGATGTTACCCGGATGTAGTGGAACTGACCGAATTCCAAAATCTCAATAAAATAGTCCCAAATTGAATATTTACTAAAAATAGTAAGTTGTCGGAATACAGTGAAAATTTAGGGGGACTCTGCTGGAAGTCTTCCGACTGCTGCACTAAGCTTAGATTTCAATTTCGTGACTCGGTTTGACCCTTAATAAGCCTGAAGGATGAAAACTCTAATTACACAGACTTAACCAATACTTTAACCTGGGTCAAACGACAGGACATCCTCGGAAGGACCAGAGACCAGAGAGAGAGCGAACCAAAGCCAAAAGACCAGAATGGAGCAAAATTTAGGGGGTCCCCATCTTGATGGAAGGCGATGTGAAAAAAAGGTCACAACAAGAGTACTCTTGTTAAACACAATCACGAAGGAGAGCCTGTCAAGAATACATGATTAGAAATCATACAAGCTGCAATAGTGTAAATAAACTTCCCCAACTCAACCTTGACTCCCTAGACTCAAGCCCATTCAAAAGATGACTTCTCATAATCTGATATGACTGTAACAGTGACTGAAATTGCACAGATCAGCAACCTGCAACCTCACTAAATTGCTCATAGCTCGCTCAAAACCCAACCAAATGACATGAAATAAGATGCATAATGATCTAGCATGGAGGGCGACCAAGACAAGAAATCAAAACCCACCCAAACATCCCCTATTTAATTTGCACGGAAAACAATGCACTCACAGGAAAGTATGGCCCTTTGCGAAGGGCGATTTTGCCTTTTAAAAATCCACACTTGATAATAAATTCTGAAACTTAACATGTAGGGTCGCCCCTAGCAAGGAAACCATTAGGCAAAACACCCAGAACCACACTATTTTTATTTTGCAAGTTGTGAATGCAAACTACAATCAGCTGAGTGGTTTCAGCAACACTGAAAAATTGGTAAAATGCAAAACACATCAACTACAATATGCTCAAGCTCAATTCAAAGAACATGGACAAACCTATCTTAACTAGTTGCTATCTTTCAAGCAAGAAGCCAAGCCTAGCTAGGGGGTATGCCTTCCCCGAAGCACTCAGTCACCATTCCAGCAGCATAACTTTGCAATAAACTCAAGATGATGAATGAAGACCCAACACTTCCCTTTTATAATTTTAGCCAAGCATCTCTAGAACCTTCCAGAAGGTGCGCCCCACTCAAGGAGTCAACCTAATTTGATGTTGACTCATGACCCTTAAGTGGCGTCCCATTTTCCAAGGCATTTTTCACACTTTTTTAAATATTTAAAAACCTCCTCATATTGGCGTCCCTTTTCCCTCCAAGTTGACATTAATAAAATGGTAAATATTTCACTTGACCTCTTGATGAGGCGTCCACCCATAAAAGTCCCCTTCTTAAAAACAACTTAAGTCATAAAGCTAGACCAAGGGGGTTATAATTAAAATAAAACATTATTTTAATTAAAATAACTTCTCTCCAGAAACTGCATCCAGGAGCTGATTCCAATACTGTCAACTGAACCGTCTGAAGAGGAAAGCCAAATGCACTGAAGCAATCAGGACCATTGCCAAAAATAGAATTTACTAAAAATAGTAAATCCAGGAAGTTGCTCGGATCAACATGCATGCTATACCAACGTGAAGCTCTCTGAAAACCCAAAAAGGAGCTGCCAACCAAACACCAAGATTCCAGAAGCAAGTTCCAAAAAAAGCTGAAACATCCTCCTAGAAGATAGGAAACCCTAATTTCCGCTTCCGAGTAGTCTACGGGTCACCAGAATAAACTAACGGCCAACTGTTAGATCACTGCTGAGAAGGGGACATTACAATTTATGCCGGACAAAGGAGAACCTTCGAAGAAAATTCAAATGAAATTCGCCAGTAAGGGTTCACAGCTAGAGTCTAAGATCGTTTCCAAATGGAAAAATATCGTGGATACCAACCTCGGCCATGTAGACTTCGATGAATTTAGAAAGAGGATGTACAGAAGCCTACGCCAATTGCACGAAAAATGATGCGGAATGGCATATAGTTCAGGCTGCAGGATTTCTGCCAGCAGTTGAATGTCCAGAACTCATGGTGGAATGTGCATTGCACTATAATGCAGAAGAAAGGTAGATCGAAGCGCCTGATGGTAGGGTGCTGGCATACTTGGGAGAGCTGGCTATACAGGAAGTGTTTGGAATCCCAACCTACCACAGAACATCTTACCGGACAAAGGATGAGGCACGCAAACTTTAGGAAGACAAACAAAACCTTTGTGCAACAAATATGAACAAGTCATGGTTGGTAAAGCCCAGACCTTCAGCCAAAAAGATGCCTAAGAAGTTGCTCAGGCTTGATTTTAAAGAAGAATACAGAGATATGGTTTTGCTGCTGAATAGAATAGTGGGTAATCCTCAGGGTGCACCCTTTGAAACTTGGATGTATTACTTAATTGATGAAGTAACTTCCAGAGTGAAAATGATTAACTGGTCAAGAATGATTAGTGAAAGCCTCCACGAGCAGTTGATCAACTTGGAGAAGACCAAAGCCTTCCATATGAGTTCCTATGTTATATATTTGCTTGCTAGAACCTACAGATATGCTGGCCTAATTTGCAAGGGCGTGGTCGGCAATGGCGAAAGAGAGTTCAAGGTTTACAATTGCTATCCTCAGTTGCAGTTGAGCGAAAAATCACACTTTAGACGAGTGCATGACACCTTTCTCATGTATATCACCCGGATACTCCAAGGAGGAACGCATCAAAGGCTAACCCGTGAGGCGAAAAGTTTAATCAGCAAATACGGATCCAGGTTTATCCAGTTTCCTAGATTCACCTATATTCGAATCCAAGGATTCACAGGTTCCCCTTATAGGTTGCCAATTTATCCTACTAACAAAATGATTCTGCTGGAGGTTCTAAGGCAGTTAGAGACATATCAAAATATTCAAAGGCCAAAACAGAAAGCAGCCCTCACATTTCCACTCTCTATCGGAAACATGTTAGAATCTTGTCCATCAGCGCAAGCAACAAAGAGTGCCCGATTGGAAATACAATGGTACCCGTTCACTTCCTACAAGTCTAGGAATGATTTTGATCCACTTAATCATATTGAAGTGGTGGACGGGAGGAAATACAAACACAGAATCGACCTTGAAGACTTCTAGGCAAATGTTGCTGATGAGCATGAAGGAAGAGACTATGGTCAAGATTACCATTGGATATGATCAGGACAACATAACTCTTTCATGTGCTTGATCAACTTGATGATGATGAAGTGTAAGTGCAACCGGGTTTTGATGAAAGGCTGCCGCTTCCTCCTGTTAGATGGTTTGAGCCTAAACTTGGTGACTTGACAACTTTTATGAGGCCTGTCTTTAAGTACTCGCAATGGTGGGTAGACCAGCAAATGCAAATTTTGCGGCAACGGAATGTGCCATTCACATATGACTTGATGGGCGGGGCAGAGTCTTGTTCTTCTAACGCTGGTACTTCTCAGGGAGATGAACTAGTTGAGGCTACCAACCCAAAAAAGAGAAAAGGTAAGGAAAAGGCGGTAGGTGAGGAACCAATCCAGAAGATACAAAAATCCAAGCCCATTCATTCAGCCACATCCAGAAATGTGGAGATACTGATCATGGAAGAAGAGTCATGGGAACAATTTAAAATTCCCTCGCCAGTTCTTGGAAGGAATGTAGAGCCAATGCAACTGGAAGATGATTATCATCACTCCCCTACAGGCACGAAAATTTATGAGTCAGATGACGATGTAGATGTCATGGGAGGCAACTTCCAAGAGGGAATGATTTCCGCCCTCAGAGGAATTCAAGAGGATCCATCTATGCGAGAAATTCGAGACATACAAGACATTCCAGATGATCAGGATGATGGAGTTGAACAGTTAACAATCCCAGATTGGCTAAAAGAAAGACTTAAAATCAAGGCACCAGCAGAGATACCTGAAGAAGATGATACTGCGGACTTCTTGGCAAGGCTAGAACAAGTTGTTATAAAGAAGCCAGCCAAGAAATTCTCTACAATACAGAGAGATGAAGCTGGTAACTGTACTGTACAAATTGCAGTGCCTATAGTTGAGAAACCGCAAGATGAAATTTCTCCAAGTGAATATGCCGTCACAATCATTGATATTGGTCCGACAACAAAAGGATAGGAAGTTGAGGACCTGGATAACTCTGTTTCTACCATTAAATCCAAGCTAGAAAAAGAAACTTTGAAGAAAAGAGAGTACAAAATGGAGATTGAGCGCCTAAGGGAATACATTCAGCATTTAACAAAGCCGCTCAATCAAGGTATCCAATCAGCCCCTCTACTTGCAAACTCATCACAGGAACCAGTAAGAAATTTAGAAGAAGAGTTGACTACTGCCAGGGAGACCAAAGAATGGATGGCGGGGAATGAGGAAGAAGCAAGGGCATTCGTTGAAAAGTTGGCATATGTTCATGGGCAAACTTCTTCTCTACTCTCGCGAGTTGTAAACTTGGCGGAAGCATGGGATGGCCTCCAAGACATTCAAAATAAAATCATTCCATGTCTTCGAGAGATAAAGGGAATTCCTAAGCAGAGATTGATTGACAAAAAGATCATTTCAGCAAGAGCGGCATATGATTTCAACAACTAGTATTGTGCACTAATTTCACGCGGAGAAGTCTTGGAGAAGGTAAAAGCAGAAAGTGTTAAAATTGAAGAATAAGTGAAAGGAATCCAAAATAAAATTTTCCACATGGCTGCGGATGTGCTAGACAAGGACATTGTCCGAGAATATGACTTGCAGCCGGGCAATATGAAGAATGAAGTTCAAAGGATTTTCTCCACCGAGTCAATCTTAAAAGAGAATTTGACTAAGGCATTTAACCTCCTGACTGTCTGAAACACCTTCTTGCAGCAAGAGTCGGAATGGATGATCACCTTTGCAGAATGTGCAGATAGTTTGGATTTGTTGGAGTACAAAGTCAACACATTGCCGGACATCACCATCAAGGAAGTTAGCGCCATCGTGTCCAGATTCATTGAACAGAGCAATGTGGAAGCGGATAAGGACTCAACTCTCAGTGGATGACTCATCTATTTGTTAACTAATTGATATTTAGGCAACCCTAATTAGGGTTATGTTGTTTTAAATCTGGCCCATTGATCTTGAATTAATCTTGGTCGTTCATTGTATTCAAAAACTCTATAAGTACCCCCACTCTCTCATTTGATAAGCATTAGAAAATCAGATTAGAAATTGGAGATTAGAAATTAGAGATTAGAAGATAGAATAGAGGAGATTGTAGAGCATAGGTAGTAGAAATAAGAGAGTTTTTATGAAATTTTTGCTGAAAACTATTCTGATGATAAAGTTCATAATGCATGAGATGTTTTGAATCCTTTCATTGTCAAATGGTTGCATGGTTGCGTATTCCTCTTTCTCATATTATGGATTTAAATTAGAATTTTATTTGAGTGTATGTCAGTGGAATGATAGATTGATAGTAAAGATTAGTGAGACTGGGCTCATACTTTCTTCAGATGGATGCTTTTCATTCGATGCATAAAGTTAGATTGAGCTTTCGATGTGGATGCTTCAATGTTTACTTCGAATAATGTTGTTCTATTGATGGTATTGTTCGTAGTGAAGAAATCTTAAGCACAAATCCTAGAAGATTGCACTTGCTTTGTGTAGTTGTTGTTTTGCGTGGCGAAACAAAGTATGGTTTTGTTTAGTTTCACTCAATCCTTGCAGTCTCTTGATTCCATAGGAATAGTATAGGATTTCTAAACCCTTACTCTTTTTTTCATTTTTTTTATCTAAAATCAGAAAAGACCAAAAAGTATAACACTGCATTCGAGTCCTTGCTTTTGGGTAACTTACTAGAGTAAATCCCATTGGGTTACCGGCAAAATCACAACGACCACAGAGCTTATCCACACCCCAATTTACGAAACATTGGAAAAACGGTGTGACCTTTCTTGCAATCTTAGCACAAGAGGTAGTTTTTCAAGAGAGGATAGAGCGTCTCTGGATACTTTATTCTAGAGTGTTCGGTGTGTCATAAAACACGCATCAACAGGACCCTCCCCCAAAACAATAAGCATAGTTACAAAAAAGTGTCCCTGTAGGTCCTAGCCTAGACAAGCAGCTTTAAGGCTGCAGACAACAACAAAAAAGAAATATTTGTGCATTCCTTAAGCATGATGACTGCAAAACAGTGATTACATAGTCATAGGTCAAGTACTCTCTTGGAAATGCAAGACAAGGCAAAAGTTTACATCAGCACAAACACCATGATCAAGAAGAGGAAGGAGGGCCAGCCATGACCACCATGGCGCCACCCTTGAGTTCACCATCAGGAACCATTTAATTATACTACTACATCTGTCTCCACTGCCACAATTGCAATTCTTACCCAATTTCAACCTTGGCCTTTACCCCTCTACCTATTGCCACAACCTTGACCACCACTTCTTTCGATCTCCATCTGGACCAGGAACAAGTTTTCCTCTCCCAAGGCCATTGAGAGAGGAATTGTGACATTCTACTTGATCAGTTTGTCTTTTACCTGCAAAATATATACCTATACAAACCAATTGACATCCAAGCCCCAACTTGAGCTCCTTCATCGACTTCGGCAGGTTAGCAAGGTTCTTGAGGCCCCTACCCATCCCTTTCGACAAGGGGGGAGGTATGGAAGTTGCAGGAGGTTTTACCGTGGGCACAAAGGAGATCACAAGAGAAGAGTGAATGAGAAAGATATAGCAAAAAAACTGGCCTAGCAACTGCACACTCCTTGTGGACCCCACTTTCATTTGCTAGCACCTTTAGAGTATTGTCAAAAATATAGAAATGAAAGTTGGTGAGTGCAAAGTAACTCAAACTTTTGTTCATGCTGCTCCACTCTTGCCCTCACCACGAAGGAGCAAGAGGAATCTATTACTTCAGTCAAAGCCCTTTGCACAGCATTAGCCCACCCTTGTGTAGCCACCATCTCCAAAACCCTTTAACAGCATCGGAGGACCCTCGAAAGGTTTCTTGTAAGTGGATTATCTCATCTTTGTCCAGAAAATAAGCAAAGTTAATAAAGTATTTATGCATCCAAATGAAGAGATACTTGTTTGCAATTTAGGGGCAAGCATCCACAAGAACTCATCCACAACTAGTGAGTTTGTTATCTTCACCCTGAAGGATGATGCTCTCAATTCACCATTCAGAATCAACCTGACACCCTGTCATGTTTCTCAGTGACTACAAAGATGGAATTTAAAAAAATTCATAGTTAACAGCTTTCTGTGCAATTCTGCATTCTTTCTATGTGGACACACCATCAGGTGAAGGAGAGAATTGTGTCCTGACTCATGCAAGCCAAGGAGGAATGAAAGCAACACCATTTATCACTATCATAAAATTTTACAGGGTTCTTGTATCTCAAAAAGGGACATACTTTAAATGATTGGGCACAGCAACCCATTGTGTTTGAATATAGCTAACAATCACCTTAGTCATACACATTAATGGGGCCCATGACTGATGGGGAAATGGGGGAGCCCACAATTATAGGGGTCAAAACCAAAACCATCATTGCCATTTGAAATTTTAACCTCATAACAAAGGAGAAAGAGTCCAAGGAGGTACCAACATTGACCAAGAGGTTATCTAGCTTATTCGCTTTGTGGGAAAAATGTTTGAAGCTTACTTTATCAAACTTTGTGACTAGGAACTTTGCTTCCTTTCAGATGTAGTCCAGATCCCAATGAGGAATTTGGTCTTTCTTCATTGCATTGATTACAATTTAAGAGTCTCCCTCCACCTCCAAATACAAAAACTTCATTGGGCAAGCTACAAGGGTGATTTCCTCTGCTTCATTGTTTGTGTTGTTCAAAATGTGCACAACAGCTACCATTACTACTCTTCCATCACAAGGCAACCAGCACCCACAATTCTCAAGTTGCTTTGGAATCACCATCAAAATATAGCTTCCATGTGGCTGCTGAGGGAAGGAGCCATTTGATATAAGTCCTTTTAACTTTTCGGTCTTTCCTCCCTTTAACTAGTATTATTTAACAAGGGGCTATCGCTTTAACAATCTCAAATCTTATTCTTTTAGCTTGAAGGAGCAGAGCTTAGCCTGTGCTAAAATCCATTCTAGACGGCTATCTCAATCTTGGAAACACAGTGCTCCCACTGGATATACTTATCCTAGAAGATTCTTCTGTTGTGCCCAAGCCAAATATACAATAGGATTAGAAATGGGAGGCCTCTCCATAGAGCCTTGAGTTGAGAGTTGTTTAGAAACTACTTTGAAACTGCTGTTACACAAGCAGGGCATGTCTTAAATGGGGTTTCACAAGGATGGGTTCTCCCTGAAAATGCAGAGTTCCAGAAAGATCCATGTTTCTGGGACACCCTACAGAAGCAGGGCACATCTCCAGGATGTCCCCTCCTATTGGAGATGTTGGGGGGGAAGACCGCATCCCTGAGAAGGCCTAGACCATCTTTGGGACGACAGGGAGTCCCTACAGTTTCTCTATGTCATGATAATGATTTTGATTCATGTTGAAGCTTTGAACAAACAGACAACATGATGGCATGTAGAGACTTTGGAAGAAACAAGGAATATTTATATGGTGTTGGAAGCAAAATAGACCATTAAAACAACTGTTACTATTTTTGTTTACTTGGATGCACACTCTCTTGTCTTAATTTTAGGAAGTTGGTGTTTAAATATTTCTTAATTTGTACTTCACCAACACCTCACGCTTAGTAGAGAGGGTGGGGTGGTGGTGGATGTTATCAAGTTTTCATAAATTTGTGTGAATTTCTGCTGACTGCTGTAAGGACTTTCTGAAAAGGAAAAAACAGGGAAGAAAATAAATAAAAAGATTTAGGAATGACAATATTCCTATCTTCAACAATGCAGCCCCCATCATTTAGACCCATCAGATTCCCCAGCTTCACTGTTGATTCTCTGAAGACAGCAATATCATAATTCTTGAACCTTTTCATAATTTCTTGCCTGTTTTTAACTTTTTAGAAAATCCTTACAGCAGTCAGAAGAAATTCACAAATATTTATGAAGACTGGATAATTTCAACCACCAACCGACCCTAATTTGGCCAGCAATAATGAGGATTTGATGTCAGAGAGAACATGATGATTGAATTATGTAAAATGGCATGAACCATGAAGATCTATATGATCTCAATTGACCTTAATTTGGACTTGGTGGTGGGGGCTCCACCCCCCAACCCTGCCCTATATCGCAACAGGGAACGACCAGGGAAGCTGAGCCTCAACCTTGCTGGGGGCTCTTGAAAGAAAAATTAAAATGTGTTTTGTATGCATGTGTGTATTATACATATGTATGTATGTATGTATAACTATATATTATATTTGCCCTGCCAGCTCCCCACTGTGCCCAGAACCTGTTATGTGTATATTTTACATTTTTATACATAAATGTATGTGTATATGTATATGTATATGTATATATACATGTGTATGTGTAAAATATATATGTATGTATGTATGTATAACTAAATATATATTACATTTGTGCCACCAGCCCCCCACCATCCCTAAATTTGGATCCAAGGTCCCCATCCCAAAAACCTGTCACTAACATCTCCCATCCCCCATCCCTAAAACTCCATAGAACAATGATTTCATCTAAATATGGAGTATGGTGTTGCCCTACCTTAAAGGTTTGATCTCTATTGTATCTTGTATATTATTTTATTATTTTATGTAGATTCATAACATATAGTAAAAGATGAGTAGTATTGTCCGCTAAAAATTAGTCAGTGCATTGGGCTATATGCTTGGTGTAGTCAACATACAATGTCTATTATTATGTTTCAATAAAATTGGTTATCCGACCATGTATTAATTGGTTGTCAGCTTCGGGGCAGGGGGCCTAACTCAATTGGCTAAAGCATCCTGTTGCAGGCAAGAGGTAACGAGGTCTAGTCTCCCCCCCAAACCCGTGGTACAGGAGGGCTTGTCGTGCCAGCATCGCCGGTCGCGTGAAAAAAGTTTACCAAGCGCACTGCAGTATATGTTGCCAGCGTCGTGTATCGTCAAGGAAAATAGTATGATCTAGTTAGATCGACTCTAATCCTTGGCTAACCATCTTTGGTCTTCTTCTGTAATAATTTCATGTGCAAATAAAGATATATTTTACTCCTATATCTGGTATGTATTGTCATCTCTATTATTAATTCATGTATTTATTTTATCAAACGAAGCAGTAAACATTTGGCATCATTGTCTTAAAGAAATCGGGTCAGATTTGAGAGATTCATACCCTTAGACCCCAACAAAGGCGAGAAGTGACCACAACGTGGTCAAGATTAAGAGATTAGGCGATCTTTACAGATCATTGAGCAAAGGGAATGAAGGAGAAGATTATGAGAAACATTTCCTTCTCTAGACAAGGGAAGTTGGGAGACGAAGTCACAATCCTTCACAGAATTGTACGAAAGTAGCCTTCGAGGCATTGAAAGGTTGTCAATTGAAGGAAAAGAAGCCGAGCCAAGGGCATATAAAAGAAAATCTGAAGGTGAAACAAGTGCACAAAAGGCTGAAGCCGAGGATTCTTATGTGGTCAAGAGTGCGAGAGAAGCACTAAAACGTCTGAATCAAAACTCCCTAGCAAGCA
The DNA here is from genome assembly GCA_007115665.2 of Sequoiadendron giganteum. Taxonomy (NCBI): domain Eukaryota; kingdom Viridiplantae; phylum Streptophyta; class Pinopsida; order Cupressales; family Cupressaceae; genus Sequoiadendron; species Sequoiadendron giganteum. The sequence continues at coordinate 684,993,341 of CM021104.1, read as the reverse complement.
GATTCTAGGCACTAGGTTTGCATCAGAATAAAATCATGGTAAGCCCTAGTGGAAAAAAAAAAAGTTGCCCAAGTTTACGAGCAATGGATTGGTGGATCCCATTAGGCACTATATGACTTATGAAACAATTTGGACAGCAAATGGGTAAGATGATAAAGCAATTTGGCTACAATATTTTCCAGTCACCTTGTGAGGTGTAGCGATTGACTAGTATACAAAAATTGACCAAGCCTCTCAAAGCAAATGGGAGAGATTAAAGAAGGCCCTTGAAGAAGAGTTTAAATTGCTTCGTGATAATAAGGAAATGGTAGCAGAAATTTACAATACAAAACAAGGTAAGCATGAAAATGTATGAGCTTATAATCATAGACTTGAAGAAATGCTTGTAAAGTTAGAAACAGAACTAGCCGATAGTCACAAGAAAAGATGGTTCATCAAAGGTCTACTTCCATCATTAAGAAAAAAAATGAAGGTAATACCACCCTCTTCCTATTCAGAAGCCTACAATCGAGCAATGGACATAGAAAGTGAAGATAAAATGTCCTTGTGCAGTAAAGAAAAATAGAGGAAGATGAAAGTTCGGATGACAATGGTGACGATGAATCGAAAATGGTACAAGTGCTCCGAAGGGACATGCTCCGTATGATGAAAGAATTGAAGGCGGAGAAAGAAACAAACAAAGAAACTAACAAACTATGGTGTACTAAGTGCAAAATTGAGGAGCACACAAAAGGTAACTGTCCTAGAAAGATGTTTTGTGAGATTTGCCAGGTTATGGGTCATTAAATAAAGGTGTGCCCATACAATTTGAAGACAAGTACTCTTTATGCATGGAGAGGAATCCACTCCATCAAAGCCACATAATGCATATCCAAGCAATTATCAAAATTAAGGAGGATGAAGCCAAATACAGTATGACCCCACAGGATGCCCTATCATATAATGTCAACAATGTAGCGAATGGAGACACTTTGTGAGGGATTGGTAGAACAAGTAGGACAAAGTGCAATTATTGTGCAAATGGTGTGGACCTAGAGATTATGAAGACATTGGATGTCCAAAACAAAAGACTAGTCAGCATGATTGATGTAAGGCATAATGAAGTATTGGCTATTACTTGCACCTAGGCAAAGGAGGCTATATACTTGGACCCACGTACAGAAAAAAAAAGGTTGAAGAGGAGAATGCTATGGCTAATGAATGCCGCCACACAAATGCAATCACAAGTACAATAACAAATCAATTACAATCGATGAAAAATATTGCACAATAAGTACTTCAAGCTACTGTACCAATTAAAGTAGTAGATTTATTCCAAAGTATTCCTAAAATTCAAAATGCTATTGTATTGGAGGAGAATGAGACGGTGCATGCTACAACCCAATTGGAATTTGGTGACAATGAAGAACGAATATCTTAACCTTCGTTGTCAGGTGACCAAGTGATTGATCCAATGTTACTGACAGTTAATACGACAAAGAAATGAGCGGAGGTGAATATGGAGATCCTTGGAAGGAATCTCACCAATACAATTGTTGATGGCAGGTATGGTGTGAACGTACTTCCGGTAGACACTTAGAGAAGTTTGGGTTAGCCGACCATTTGCCCCCCCCACTTTCAACTAATGGGTGCAGATCAACAAGGTATTAAGGTACTTGGAGTTTTAATGGGACAAAAAGTAATTATCGAAACCCAAGCATTTTTGTTGAACTTTGTGGTCATTTCATTAAGAAAGCATACAACGCATTGTTAGGTCAAGGTTGGCTAGTAGTAGCCAAGGCCAATCACAATTGGAAAAAGAATACAATCTCCATTGAAAACAAGGGTTGGAAGTATGTAATTGATTTAAAGAACCAAGTTGTAAGTGAGGAAGTAGCTTCCTCCGATTCATCAAATTTGTAGGTCTGATAGAATTGAATGACGAAGGGATTCTAGAATTCCAATCATGCTTAGAGGATGAAACAAATTCTCTTTGTGGCCTATTTCACTGGCAAATGGAAGAATATGAGGTACTTCCGTCGACTTGTAATTTTCTCAAAGCGACAACTTTCAATGAAGAGCAACCGATGAAAAATGATTTTGAAAAGTTGGACAATTTATATATGTTGGACGCAATCCATGGTTGGCAAAAGACAACAATTGCAATAGAGGTATCCAACTCGACAGAAGAATGCAAAATTATTGACAATATGTCTCAAAGCACTAAGAGAAAAATATTTAATCTGCAATGTACAAATATTTGTAAAGGACAATCAACTTCATAGAAAATTTACAAAAAAAAAAGAAAAAGAAAATTAGAAAATAAGAAAATATTGGAATGAAAAAGGAAAAAATATTATATTAAAGAATTAAATAATAAAAAGTCTGGAAAAACTGTATGGAAAAAGCATCACATTGTATGGTAGCATCAAGTACGGCTCCACTCAACAAAGGAAACAAAAACATAACGTTCGGCAACATCAAGTACGGCTTCATTTGGCGAAGGGAACAAAGCAAATCGTATGACATCCTCATTTTGTGCACATCCTACGGTTTCCCTTAATTGGCACAATACAACTATCCACTAGCAGCATAGCAGCAAAAATCTTTTGGGGGAAAAATCAGCAAACCAAAAGTATAAGATTTTTTGAAAAAATCGGGAAAAATTTGGGAAAAGATCGGATTTAAAAATAAATGTAGAACAAGAGATAAAAACTATTTTTTTTTTAATTGAAAGGCCTTTCCATAGCATAGAGATATAGAGAGCAAATAAAATAAAGAATTTAACTAATGAATTGTAGAAAAAATATTTTTGTCGTTTATATTCATATCGCTGATTACATTGCATTGCACATCTTTCAAAGCATTACTTCACATTTCATGACTAATAACTAAATGCTGATAGATGACAAAATTTCAATTACAATATAGTTCGTACAAAGTCAACCTATACACTAAGTACAAAGTTTCAGAAAATCAAACGTAGCCAATGACAATTGCTAGTTGCTACTACAAATAGAGCTATGTTAGAGGGCTATAGGTCTTGATGATGAAGCTCCTGGTTCTGAGCCTCTCCTAAGTCATTCAACCAGATGACTATCCAAGTTGGCCTCTAGGATATCAAAATCCTCAAGCTCAAGAAAGTCATCATCACTAGCAATCCACTTAGACTCTGGATCAATCTCATCAAGGTCAATTGGCTTGTCATCCTCAATGGTACCTAGTTTTGTCCATGGACAAATTAGTCTTGGGATTACAAGTGAAAAACACTATGAATATTCAATACAATTACAAATTTACAACCATGATTGCAAGTATACTAAAAGTCTAACCTTGAGCTTTTTTTAGCTTCAAGCGGAGGTTGTAGTGAACAAACACTAGGTCATTCATCCGTTGTTGGGTTAGATGGTTGTGTTTCTTCGAATGTATGTGTTCAAAAACATTCCAAGCACACTCACAAGCTATGGATGGTTGAAAAAAATCTATCAAAGCCATAATAGTAAGCATAGACAAGGCAGTGAACTATTTGATAAAATGCCTCAAAGAAATGTGGTCTCATGGAATGCCATGACAAGCAAATGCATAGACAAGGCAGTGAATTGTTTGAACTGTTTGGTAGACAAGTATGAAAAATGCAGCATAGACAAGGCAATGAACTGTTTTGATAAAATACCTCAATGAAATGTGGTATGTTTGATAAAATAGACAAGCGAATGCATAGACAAGGCAGTGAACTGTTTCATAAAATGCCTGAAAGAAATGTGGTCTCATGGAATGCCATGACAAGCAAATGCAATTGGCATGCTGCCTGTTTCATAAAATGCCTCAAAGAAATGTGGTCTCATGGAATGCCATGACAAGCAAATGCAATTGGCAGTTAATGAAACAGTTCACTGCCTTGTCTATGGCACTATGCTACCACATTTTTCATACATGTCTACCAAAGCATTTTATCAAACAGTTCATTGCCTTGCTGATATGGCTAAAAGCCTAAAACAGGTGCTTTCAAACAAGTTATGGATACTTGGCAAAAACAGGCGCTTTCAAAGAAGCTATGGATGATTGGCAAAAATCTATCATTTTTTCACACAGTTCACTGCCTTGTCTATGCTACCACATTTTTCATACATGTCTACCAAAGCATTTTATCAAACAGTTCACTGCATTGCTGCTATGGCTAGAAGCTTAAAACAGGCGCTTTCGAACAAGCTATGGATGCTTGGCAAAAATCTATCAAAGCATAATAATGCTTGCATAGACAAGGTACTGAACTGTTTGATAAAATGCCTCAAAGAAATGCGGTCTCATGGAATGCCATGACAAACAAATGCATAGACAAGGCAGTGAACTGTTTTGTAGACATGTATGAAAAATGTGGTAACATAGACAAGGCAGTGAACTGTTTGATAAAATGCCAATTGCATTTGCTTGTCATGGCATTGGCATTTTATCAAACAGTTCACAGCCTTGTCTATGCTACCACATTTTTCATACATGTCTACCAAAGCATTTTATCAAACAGTTCATTGCCTTGCTGCTATGGCTAAAAGCCTAAAACAGGCACTTTAGAACAAGCTATGGATGCTTGGCAAAAATCTGTCAAAGCATAATATGATAATAGTAAGCAATAGCATAGACAAGGCAGTGAACTTTTTGATAAAATGCCTCAAAGAAATGTGGTCTCATGGAATGCCATGACAAGGCAATGAACTATTTGATAAAATGCCTCAATTTCAAAGACGTGGTTTGTTTGATAAAATAGACAAGCAAATGCATAGACAAAGCAGTGAACTGTTTTATAAAATGTCTCAAATAAATGTGGTCTGTTTGATAAAATAGACAAGCAAATGCACAGACAAGGCAATGAACTGTTTGATATGACATTCTTTGAGGCATTTTATCAAACAGCTCATTGTCTTGTCTATCCATTTGCTTGTCAAAGCAATATAACAGTGAGAATTTTGTCTCTGGTATAGTTGGAAACGATTTGGTAGATGTGTGCAAAATGTGGACGCATAGACAAGGGAGTGAACTGTTTTATAGAATACCTCAAAGAAATGTGGTTGCATGAAATGCCTACCCGTAGCAGAAATCGCAAGTACTTGAAATCGTGAGCAGCAGAAATGAGACTTTCAAGCAGCAAAAATCACAGGAGCTTGAGATTGCAAGCAACAAAAATGAATCGGGCCTAGAAATCGCCTCCAAAACGTGCCTAAAACCATTGTGTGGGCAGAATAAATAGGGTTTGGGCGCAAAAATAGGGTTTTTTTGTGGGAAAATCATCACAATTTTTTCCACGATTTTCTCTAGGTTTCATATGCAATTTTTTCACGATTTTTTGGTTTAAAATGCAAAAAAAATTGTTGACCATTGCGGTCAATGATTTTTTCAAAAAATCCGATTTTCCAGATTTCTACTTCTTTGACGAGCAGCATCATACGACATTTAACCTTTCTAGCATATGGTTGTCCGCCAAACATCTTGAGTACACCGTACAACCCTTCACCAAGCACATCGTACAACCAATCATTGTGCATAGCGTACGGCCTATCCTAATGAGCACACACTTATATTGAGAGGGGGGTTGAATCAGTATAAGACAATCTTTTTCTTTTTCAACACTTAACAACTATAACAACATCAATCACACAAGATCTAACAATTATGCAACACAAGAACATAAGATTTACATGGAAACCCCTACGAGAGAAAACCAAGGCAAAATATTACTTTTATATAAATCTTTTACAATCTTTGTAGGCACCAACCTACTAGAGACACAAATCCCCACTTATAGAATTTGTAGGCACCAATCCCCACAACTAAGCACCAACTCAGTAAGAGACACCAATCTCTTTGATATGAGGCACCAACCTCAAAAGTAGACAAAGTATTTCCCCTTCTTAAATTGCTCTGTCAACAAATGATATACATATAATATCTTCACAAAATTTGCCTTGAAAGATATTCTATTATATTCATTTTCTTCAAATCTTCATGTGTTTAACTGATATATCCTTTTATCCCACACACTTGCTTCCACTCCTCTTCTTATTTAATCTATTTTCACATCTCACTCACTTCCTTGCTTGCTATCTCTCCAATTTCTCTTAGCATTTATATTCTTATATGAAGGGAAACATCCCTTTGAATGGAGACAGCCTTCTTGAAAAGACATAACCTTTTGTTAATAATCCTTTATGCTGATTGCTGCCTTGTAAACTAATTCCCATTCTTCTAATTTCTTATTAGATCGCTGCCTTATGATATGTAATCATTTGCTTTAACTAAATCACTGCCTTTTATAAAGTAATCGCTGCCTTCATAAAGTAATCCTAACTGCTGCCTTTAATGAAGCGCTGCTCCTTTTGGATCTTAATGAATCATTATACCTTCACTTGGGTGATTAATATATATTTAAATGCGTTGTCTTCGTAAGGAAGTCAGCCAATATTTTGTCTTTCATAATGCAAAGAGTCTTCAAAGGAAGTTGGCCAGCATAACTTGGACGATACAATTTGGGTGCCACATTATGGGGGTCAGCCAGCCGTTGCATTTATTCAAATATTTATATTAAATATTTTCTTTTAAATGTATCTTTTCAAGCCATTCAAAAAAATTAATATTTCATTATTTGGAATGATTAAATCTGCAAGATTTGGATTGAGGATAACTTTAATTATTTGTGTTACCCTTCATAATCTGAAAATTGTCTTCAGAACTTAGCAATAATTGTCATATGTAATACTCACATCATATGTTTGTGGGAAAAGGATATTGTCATCATCTAATTCATTACAATCATATATACAGCAGGTTATAATGTTGCCAAACACCCATCATGACATTAATTTCCCTTTGACATCAATGACAATATTTTCAACAATCTCCCCCTTTGTCATTGATGGCAACCTTGCAAAGAAATGATCTGTGAATAACTTAATTCTCTCTCTTTCTGCACTGCTCCCCCTTCTTGTATCTTTCCCCCTTTGACATCAATGGCAAAGGGAAGTTCATTATACTTCCATCCATAAATAGATCGTGGGAAACATTCATTCATATTCTCTTGTGGTCAATACTCACATCTACTGCAATAAGAATATACTTCTCCCCGTCTGAGATTCTCGAATGCTGTGCCTTTCTCTAATACTTCCTCTTGACATTAATGGCATCATTCTCCCTTTTCTTATAACTCTTCCCCTTTCTGAAATCAATGGCAACGAGATGCTCATTACCCTCATATAGAATATGCAACAGCTAATCTATATCTGAATTGTCTTCTCCATGGAGCTGAAAGATTATGCAATGATTAGCTCCCCTTGAATTTGTACTTCTCCTTATAAAGTTAGTGATATCTCTTGTGCATGCAACGCAATTTGCACAAGCATAGATCTTTCCTTCTCTTGCTCTTGCTTCCTCTTCCAAACTTTTATAGGTTCTTCCTTTTGTTTGGCCATAGTATTCTATCTAGGCGGTTCCACAAAACCACTTCTACAAAAGCGCGTTGTATGTCCATAATTGTTTCACTTATAGCATATCACATTATAATCTACTAAAGGAGCAAAGGAATTATAATTCCTACTTGAGTACCCATAAGGACTTCTATTCTTGTTCCAACCAAAAAAATTTGCAAGTGTTCTACAATCTCTTGTTTAATAACCAAAATGATTACAAGAACAGCAATAACCATAAAAGGAATGCTGGAACATTGTCATGTGTGCTTGCCTTGGAAGAAAAGATCTTCTGAATTCATCCTTGTTGTCTCTATGAGGAATGTTGGTTTTTTGTGGAACATTATTTTCCTTCCTCTTGTTGCTCTCATTTTTTTGTTTATCTATAGTTACCTTCTTAGGTAGTTCTTTGGAATCTTCCTTATTGGCCATCTGATTTTCTTTATAGCCGAGAGCAGTTTTAATGAATGGTGACCTTTGTTCGTTTAAAATATCATCTAGAATCTCGGTACTCTTCTCAAACTTGAGTCTTTGATTCAACTTAGTAGTTGTCTTTTCTAGTTCCTTTCTTAAGGAAACAATTTCCAACTCTAACCTTTCAAAATCTTCTTCTTTCATCTTAAATTGAATTCTTATTTCTTCCTCAACTCTTTTTGCTTCTTCAATTTGAATTTTCAGATTAATGATCATCTTCTCCGACTCTTCAAAACTTTGCAACATTTTAGCCTTAGATTCGCATTCCTCTTGAAGCTGTAATTTTTGCTTCAAATTCTTCTTCCTAAGCATCTTTATTTTGCTTAGAGCACAAATGAGCTCTCCTTCCAAATCAACTTATCCTTCATTTTTGTCATATTCTTCTTCTAAATCCATCTCTTCTTTTCCTTCATGTTGTGACCTTTTCACACATCACCCCATTCAAAATGGGCACCCCCTAATTTTTGCTCCATTCTAGTCTTTTGGCTTTGGTTTTGCGTCTGTCTCTCTCTTTGATCTTTCTGTCCTTCCGGAGATGTCCCTATCCTTGACCTAATTGAAAATTTGGCTAAGTCTGAAATGCAGTCTGTGAAATTAGGGTTTTCATTCTTCAGGCTTGTTTGAGGTCAAATTGAGTTGGCAAATTGAAATCTGAGCTTGGCACTACAATTGGGAGGCTTCAAGCAAGATCCCACTAAATTTTCTCTGAATTCTGACAACTTACTATTTTTAGTAAGTACTCAATTTGAGGTCTTTTCCTCAGAATTTTGGAATTTCGATTGCTTCACCACATTCAGGATACTTCAAAGTACTCGCCCGCAAAATTTGAACAGATTTGGACAACTTTCTATTTTTAGCAATTCCAGCTTCAGGGGCAGTTTTCAGGGTTTGCATGTAAGATTTTTCAATGCATGTCAGGATATTGTTTTTGGGTTTCTCGAGAGCTTTGCGATGATGTGACCTGCAAGTCAAAATGATGACTTGCTATTTTTAACAAATACTCGCATGTGGACCAGTTTTCTGGGTTTTTTGAGATCTGTCGGGCAATATGACATGCAAATACATTTGGCAAACAGTTGATCACTTTTTCACGCACTTACTATTTTTAGCATGTTCACTCCAGGCAATCCCAACACTTCAGTTTCATGAACAGAGCAACATGCAACAGAAACGGAGTCAAACAGAGATCGATTGAGGCAAATGCAAACAGATTAGGGTTTCCTACTTTCATGCCTAAAAGGGGGGGTGAAATTCAAGCAAATATCAAGCTAACATATCCCATCACAATCAGCTTCTTTCAAAAAATCCACTGGTGAAATTTGAGCAAAATCCACATACTTACTATTTTTACTAAGTCATTTCAGGGCTAAAAATAGCAGGGCAACACGAAGGGCAAAGTGTGAACAGGTCAAACAAGTCATCAGAAGCACATGGAGCAAATTTCAAGTCAAGAGGAGCTACAGAAATCAAGAAATCAAGGGTTTACTAAAAATAGCAGGTAAGCTAAAAATAGCAAGCAAGCATGGATGACAGGTATAAACAGGTTAATCAAGCCACGAGGGCCACATCGAGCTAGCTTCAAGTTCCAAACAGGTGAAAAACCCTTGAAAAATCACACGTCTCCAGAAATTACTAAAAATAGAAGGCTCATGTGAGTAAGCTGAGGGCATCAAAATCTTCTAAGGCATTGGAAAATGGGAGCTCACACCTCTAGATGCACCCTTGATGAGGGAGGTGTTAGAAAAAATTTATAAATCAAAAATGAGAGCTCATACCCTCAAATGCGCCCTCAAGCAAGGAGGCTGGAGATAGGAAAACGCCTAGGCCTTGAAAGCAAAAGCTCACCCTAGGATGCGCCCTCAAGAAGGCAAAGGCTTGAAAATTTTACTAAGGCATAGAGAAATGAGAACTTATACCCTCATATGTGCCCATGAGCATGAAACATCTCAAAAAGTTTCTAAGTCCTTCAAAATGAAAGCACACCCCCTCATACTCGCTCAAGTGGTGAGGAGGCCTTGAAAATTTTCTAAGTATGTGAAACTTGAAGCTCCACCTATCAAATGCGCCCTTGTAAAAGAATGAGGAGAATGAGAAATTTCTCTAAGTCATCAAATGGAAGGAGGCACCCTTGGATGCGCCCTCAAGATAAAGATCACAAGGTAGAATGCGCCCAAGTCAAGTGAGTTTGAAATTTGCCTAAGGCAATGAAAACAAAAGGTCACCCCTTCATATGTGCCCTTAAGGTGAATGGAGGTGTGAAAATTCTCTAAGGTACAAAACATGAAAGCGCAACATGCCAAATGTGCCCATCATGAAGAGGCCACCTAAAAAATTTCTAAGGCATAGAAATGAAAATACAAGGGGTCATATGCGCCCATCACAAGCAAGGAGGAAGTATAAAACGCCTCATGGAAACAAAAGTTGACCCCCTAGAATGCACCCTTGATAAGGTGATGACATGAAAATTGGCTAAGGAAAGGAAAATAAAAGCTCAAGGGTGGAAATGCGCCCAAGCAAGAAGCACGACTTGAAGAGTTTTCTAAGTGAAGAAAAATGAAAGTGGCACCCTCCAGGTACGCCCTTGAAGGAAGTGAAGTTGGATAACCTTCAAAGTGGTGAAAATAAAACTAGACCCCCCTCATATGTGCCCTAGGAAAGGTGAGGTGAGTTTGAAATGTTAAGGCATTGGCAAGCAAAATGGAACCACCTCCTATGAAATGCGCCCTCAGCCTAAAGAGGACCCTATGAAATGTGCCCTCAGCCTAAAGAGGACCCTATGAAATGCGCCCATCATGAAGGGGCAACTTGAAAATATTCTAAGTATGGCAAAATGGAAGCTTGGCCTAGCAAATGCGCCCACCTTGTGCTGGAGGCGTGAATGTTTCTAAGGAGTGGGAAATAAAAGTTTAAGTTACAAAGTGAAAGCTTGGCCTAGCAAATGCGCCCTCAAGAAGGGGTCAAATATCTTCTAAGGCATGAAACAATAGTTGACCCCCCTAGTATGCGCCCAACTTAGGAGAGGATATTAAGAAATTTCTAAGTGAAATAAAACTCCACTAGATAAAATGTGCCCCAGCTGACAAGTGATATGAAGAATTTTCTAAGGCAGGCAAAATAAAACTTCACTAGAAGAATGCAAAGAATTCCTAAGGCGCGGAAATAAAAAAAAATGCAAGGTGGTGAAATATTTTCAAAGGGTCGAAATGAACGTTAATGATATTTTCAATGGATAAAGTGAAAAATTAAATCAACCCCCTTTCAAGTGCGCCCATGAATAAATGAAGTTAGGAATTATTTTTCTAAGGGAATTTTAATGTCTTTCTAAAGGGAAATATTTTCTAAGATTGCCTTGATTATTTTCTAAGGGGAATTAAATTTGGGAAGATGGAATGATCTGGCTAGTGATTTTAATCGACGTGGTGAAATGTTTTTGAAGAAGATTAAAAATTTCTAAGGCGTATGTCATGGAGGTGAAATTTTGAATGTTGAAGATTTTAATGGGTTGGAAATTTTTAATTTCCCCATAGATGTTGATTTAATTGGAGTCGAAATGGAAATTTCAAAATAAATCAAAGTGTTTCCCTTGCGAGTAATTAAAATAATGAAATGTTAACTGGTAGTTAGGAGGGAAAAATTTGAATTTTGCATGGGAAGGAATCTCCAATTAGGGAAAATTCTATGACGGCTGGGCTGGCCGACAACTCGCCCATCACTTCACCAAAGTTGGAAAATTTCTTAGTGGGAGTGGAAATTTAATGAAGTTGCTAAAATAAACTCCCACACAAATTAGCAAAATTCTTTGGCACAATTATTTAAGCAACGAAGTTCTTCATTTCTTCTCACCATTTGCACGTGCGAATTTCTAAAAGTGAGAAGAAAATTCTTGAGGTTGCTGAAGTGAGAAGAAAATTCTTGAAGTTGTTGAGTGCTTTCTAAGTGCTAAAAGTCGAAGTTGTTGAGGTGAGTGAGCTGGTGTGAAATTTTCTACGTGCTGAAAGTATCAAGCTGGTGCAATTTTTTCTAAGTGTTGAAAGCTAAGTTGCTGAAAGTATCAAGCTTGAGTGAAATTTTCTGAGTGCTGAAAGTATCAAGCTGGTGCGATTTTTTTCTAAGTGCTGAAGGTTACATTGCTGAAAGTATCAGGCTTCAGAGTTAAAAGTTTGAGGTTTGGAGTTAGAAATTCTTATGCTAAAGGCTTTTATTCTCAAATTTAACTCCATATTGTGGCCATCTCGAAGTGATTTTTTTTTCTAAGTTTGAATTCTAACATCTATATTTTATTTTGCAAGATGGCTAAAGCAAGAAGAGGAGATGTTGTAGGAACAAGCAAGGCTGCAAACAAGGTTGCAAATGTTGAAGCAAGCAAGGCTAGTGCGTCCAGGCAGGCAGTGATAAAGAAGCTAGGCAAGCCATTTCTTCTGGAATCAAAGTTCACTTCGAAGCTGGCAGGGTTGAGTGATACCAACCTCGGTTCATTCAACTTGGGAGCTCTCAGAGGAAGAATGTTTGGGCTGGGAGGCCATCCTCCATCAATCACTGCACACCAAATAATGAAGAATGAAATTTATGCAGCTGCTAGTTTTCCACCAACAATTCAGTGTCTGGAGTTGATCATGGAGTGCACAAATTGTTACAAGCCAGAGCAAAGGACGATCGTCTCTCCTGATGGCAAGTTGTTTGCCAACTTCATGCCTGACGCCATTGGAGAGGCATTTGGGATTCCCACTTCTGAGAGGATGGTGTACAAAATGAAGGATAGAGCTAACAGAATGTACGCCTCCACTTTTGAGAGATGTGTTGGTATTATAAATTCAATTTGGATGTAGAAATCCAGGCCTCCTCGCAACAAGCTTCCTAAACAAATTCTTTCAGATGACGTAAAGCAGGAATACTATGATCTGATAATGATGCTTAGCTGGGTGAACGAAAGTCCTCAAGCATTCATCTTCGAGCCTTGGATGTTTTATTACATCCGAATTGTGATGGAAGGGAAAGAGTGTTGATTGGGCAAGAATGATAAGCGACAATATAGATGAGCAGTTCAAGAGCCTGAGAAGAACAAAGACATTCTACATGAGCTCGTACATTGTATACATGTTGGCTCGAATGACTAAGTACAGAGGAATAACCTACAAGGAGCCAATTGGGTGTGGTCCTGAACAGTTCAAAATCTACGAGGCTTGTCCGCGGTTGTACTTGACCAACACTGCCAACTACAAACGGGTGAATGACACCTTCACCATGCACATAGCTAGGACTCTTCAGCAGAGAACTCAGCAAAGAATATCCAAGGGGGTATAGGAATTAATTGAAGAATATGGATATTGGCTCATCCAATTTCCGAAGTTTACATATATTAGGTTGCAGGGGTTCACCTCATATCCATACAGATTGCCGAGGTACCCCTCCGACAAAATGGTGATGTTAGAAGTATCTAGGTAGTTCATTGCTTATGATAAAATTCAGAAGAAAAAGAAGAAAGGAGGATTGGACTTCCCAATCATTATGGAGAATTCAAGTGAAGTTTGTCCTTCCTTACAAGCAACTAGAGAAGCTGAGGACGAGCTGCAGTTCTTTCACCTTTCATACCACACTGGCAAGCAGGATTTCGATCCTTATAACAATATCAGAATAATACAAGGTGTGGAGTACAGGCACAGGGCTCACATCGAGGACTTCTGGGCTAATGCAGTTGATGATGCTGAAGTCAGGAGAAGGATGTACACCAGGCTACCCTTGAAGTTAATTAGAGAATGTGAAGTCATTCCAGTTCCGGATCAAGTGGACGAAGACATCAATGTCATACAGCCTGACTATGAGTCAGTAAGGAACACACCGGTCCCACCACCAGATTGGTCTGAGCCAGAAATCACGGACTTGGACACGTTATGCATACCGGTGTTGACATTCATGAGGAGTTGGGTTGAGAAGCATGTGAGTCGGCTCAAAAGTAAGGCGATTGCTCTCACTTATAATCTCATGGGCAGTCAGAGGCCGTTGTTAGCAAAGAAGAGAAAACAGATTGCCCAAGCTGTTGAGACACAAAGAGAAGTACCGGTTCAGCCAATGCCTCAGAGGGTAGAGCAGGCATCGCCCGCACGATCACAGACTCGGTCTTCAAGTGTGAGGGAGCTTTCACTATTTGGAAGCCAGAGAAATAAATCTAATGAGGAGCGAGAATTTGAAGAGGTTAACCAGCCACCATTCAGGGAGTCAGATAGCTTGAGTGTCAACGCACCCAGAAGGGAGGGCTAGCAGGAAGAGGAAGAGGAAACAGCAACAGATAATCGTTTCCAGCAGATGATTGACACGGCACTAGAAGAAGAAAATACTACGGGGCAAGAGGCTCGAGGTCCAGGAGAAGGTATTCAACAAATGGAGATTGACGAGCCTCAGCAAAGTGTTGTTAGAGAGGAGGTGCGCAAAGAAGAAGCAACTGAGGAGCAGCCCCTTATTGTTTGCAATCCATGGCAGGCAGTGCCCAATTGGCTTACGGAGAGGATGAGAAAGGATCCTAAGGATGATACTAACCCAACAATCGAGATGGAGGAATTCCTCAGTAGGATCAGTGCACCGCCAGAGAAGAAGAGGGCTAGGAAGTTTTCAAAGATTTCAACAAATAAGTCAGGCTCTCGCACGCTTCAGGTAGTTGTTCTGAGGGAAGAGTGTGATGGAGATGAGGAGAGACTGGAGAACTATGTGATTACTACTGTTGAATTGGGCCACCCCACAGGAGCCCAGATAATCGAGGAGTGTGATAACTCCTACCAAGCTTTGAAGGACAAATTGCTCCATACAGAAGGAAAGTACAAAAGATTGAAGGAGCATAGAACATTGATTGGATATGTGTAGAACCTTGCACGTCCGTGTGGGCAGGAGAATCCGACAGTTGATCTCCCGACTAAGCTTCCCAGGGAATCAGTCAGCAGCTTGGAGGATTTGAGGAAGATGGCATTGGAGGCGGATAAATGGGTTGGTGGTATTCGTGTGGAGGCAGAAAAGTTCATTGATGATCTCGCCTACTCTTTCAATGGAAGCCTCCGACATTCTTTCTCACATGGAAAATATTGACCAAGCTTGGAGTGAAATGCACATGTATCGAGATAAAACTATCCCACGCTTGGCCGCTTTGATGCAAGTACCCATGCAAACGTTGGTTGGAGGAGGAGTAATCCAAGATGGTGACAGATATGATTTCCCAGGTTAGTACTCTTCAGCATTCACTGGTCGAGGCTTCTATGATAGAGCGCAGACGGAATCGGTCAAGGTTAGAAAAGCCATGGGAAACCTACAGGAGGGAGTCCTCAACACGCTTGAAGCCATGTTTGCTAAAAGGCTAACCCTAGAGGAGGTGATTGCAAATGGCCTGAAAAGCAGGTTGGAACCCTTCTTCTCAAATGTGAGATCTTTTGTGCAAGTGGATTTTGAAAACATATCAACTTTCTCCAACATCATACAGAGTACTCAAGATGCCTTAAAGACTTGGAGAAAATCTTGCATCCGGTAGGCGCAGTCATCGTGCTTGAATTCCAGCTCAACCACGTTCCATCTATTTTAGTTCATGAGGTTGAAGCTGTGATAGCCACATTCATTGAATTTGCAGCCAGGGAGAAAATAGTGGGAACACATTTCTGGACGAGAATCTTTTGGATGATAGTGGGCATTAATTGCTCATAATGGTTCCTGCAGAGTAGTGGAGAATCTCCTGCACATTTATTACCCCACTCCTCTCTGTGGCGGTTTTTAGGGCAGAACCTTGACTAGGGCTTAAGTGGCTCAATCTGAGCCCTCCATTGTAATTGAATCTGAGCCATCCGTTGGACTGAACCAGCTATAAAAGGGGCATCCCCCCTTCATTTGTATCATAGATTAGACACTAGAGATTGGAGGAGAGAGTAGAGAGAATAGCATAGAAGTTAGCATAGATTGTTAGCTTAGATTGAGGAAGGAAAGTTTTCCATTTGAATACTTTGTAAGAAGTTGTTGTGAACACTATCATAATATAAAGAGTTATCATTGCTTGATGGTTCCATCTTTTGTTGTGGGTAGCTAGCGAGGCTTCTTCGTCTTTCCAATTCGCTTAGAATTGTAAAGTATCTTAAAGTAAAATAGATTTCATTTCATGCAAGTAGTTGGTAGTTGTGGAATGTGGTGTTTGATTTGAGCAAGCTTCATTTATCCATACCACTAGCGGGCTCACTGACGGTGGGTTCGCCTTGCGTGGTCAACCGGAACATTGTGAACTTAACTTTAATTGCGGTTCATATGTTGGTATGCGTCATTGTGATGGTACCTGCATGTTGAGTCATGGTTTGAATATCTCTCGTTATTCCTTTGAAGATTGCACCGGCTCTGTGGAAGTTGTCCAAAGTGAGGAGAAGCGGAACTTGGTTTTCAGCTTGCAAGAATTGATCCTCGTGTTCCGCATTTAGAGTAGACAGTAGAATCTCTAATCCCTATCCTTTTAATTTCAGCATTTTTCGGTTAGCTTAGGAAACCCGAGCATCATTGATAAATCCTTCAAGTCCTGCAAGTTCTTCTCTTTGATCGAACAATTGTGTAAGTCCCCTTGGAATAACTAGCAAATCACATCAAGCCAACTGAGACTATATCCGCTAGATAAGGAACCTTGGAGTTGAATGTATGATCTTTCTAGCAATCTTAGCATGCAGAATACTTTGTTCAAGAGAGGATAGAGTAACCATTGGGAAACTTTATTTTGTGTTGGTGTGGTCATAAAACACCTGTCAACACTTCATTCACAAAGTTGTCTTCATTTGCCACAACATCACTCCTTGTCTCTATTGCCATTGTGTGCTCCTGAAATCTACCTTCCAACGATTAGGCTACTTCCGAAGGAACCCACTTTGATACCAATTGATGAGCACGCGCTTATATTGAGAGGGGGCGGGGCTGAATCAATATAAGATAATCATTTTATTTTTCAACACTTAACAACTATAACAATATCAATCACACAAGATCTAACAATTAAGCAACACAAGAACATAAGATTTACATGGAAACACTTACAAGAGACACCAATCCCCACTTATAGAATTTGTAGGCACCAACCATTGGAGACACAAATCCCCACAAATGAACACAAACTCAGTAAGAAACACCAATCTCTTTGATATAAGGCACCAACCTCTCCAATATGAGGCAGCAACCTTCAAAGTAGACAAAGTATTTCCCCTTCTTAAATTGTTGTTTCAACAAATGATATACATATAATATCTTCACACAATCTGCCTTGAAAGATCTTCTATGATATTTCTTATCTTCAAATCTTCATGTGTTTGATTGATATGTCCATTTATCCCACACGCTTGCTTCCACTCCTCTTTTTCTTATTTAATCTTTTTTCACATCTCACTCACTTCCTTGCTTGCTATCTCTCCAATTTCTCTTAATATTTATATTCTTATATGAAGGGAAACATCCCTTTGAATGGAGACAGCCTTCTTGAAAAGACATAACCTTTTGTTAATAATCCTTTATGCTGATTGCTGCCTTGTAAACTAATTCCCATTCTTTAATCTCTTACTAGATTGCTGCCTTATCAAATCTAATCATTGCTTTAACTAAATCACTGCCTTTATAAAGTAATCCTAACTGCTGCCTTTAATGAAGCGCTGCTCCTTTTGGATCTTAATGAATCGCTATACATTCACTTGGGTGATTAATATATATTTAAATGTGTTGTCTTCATAAGGAAGTTGGCTAATATTTTGCCTTTCATAATGCAAAGAGTCTTCAAAGGAAGTCAGCCAGCATAACTTGGACAATTTAATTTAGGCGCCACATTATGGGGGTCGGCCATGAATTAATTCAAATATTTAGATTAAATATTTTCTTTTAAATGATCTTTTCCAGCAATTCGAAATAATCAATATTTCATTGTTTGGAATGATTAAATCTGCAAGTTTGGACTGAGGATAATTTTGATTATTTGTGTTGCCCTTCATAATCTGGAAATTGTCTTCAGAACTTAGTAATAATTGTCATATGTAATACTCACATCATATGTCCGTGGGCAAAGGATATTGTCATCATCCAGTTCATTACAATCATATATACAGCAGGTTATAATGTTGCTACCCACCCATCAAATCAACATGACATTAATTTTCCTTTGACATTAATGACAATATTTCCAACATATCCACTCGACCATACGGCCCACTCCTAAGCACACTGTATGACCATTCATAAGGACTAGCATACGGCAGCTTGGGTCAAAGGATTCATTGACCATACAGCCAGTATTTAGTGTTCACATCATACAACAAAGACACTCATTCCTTCAACAAACTCCATCAAGTTGCACCATATGGACTGTTTCAAATCACGGAGCATGGCAAGGATGTAATGTTCACATCGTACGCCATCCAATCATCCTTACCGTATGAACAAATCAATCTCACACCATACGACACACAACCATCCTTACCATACTACCAAAACAAGCTCACACCATATGGCACCATCTTCACACCATACGGCATCATTTGCACATTGTATAACATCCTCCTAGCACACTTAATCATCCTAGCGTACAGCATCAGCTTCATACCATACGGCGATTTAATGCTGCAATTATTCCTACCATACAGCAATTCAAGGCTGCATTTATTCCTACCATTTGACGGTCAGAAATAACAATTCTCCACATCATACGACCAACAATTTAGAATCACAAGGTTGTGGTGGTGGACATCATACGGCCATCAACCACCATACGAAAACTTCCTTCCCTAGTTGCCATCATACGTTGGTTAAACACTCCAAAGTCTCTCTAATTTTTTTCCCCTTCAGCATTATTTTTTGCCTCTTAAAAAATCATGAAAATGATGTATGCCATGAAGTTTTGTGTGGTTTTGAAGGTCTTAAATTGGGCTTGGTGGCAAGGGCTCTGCCCCTCGACTTTGCTGGGGGCATTGCCCCTAGACCCCCGCAAGGGGCACTACTCCTTGACCCCACTGGGGGCATTGCTCCCAAACCCCCATCGCACTCATTTGATTTGCCAAGTACACTCCATGTTCAAATTTGCAAATTACACTTCCAAGTTTGTTTACAGGTACTTGTCTACAATATCGTCGTTAGTTTGGCAAGTCTTCCCTAATTTTACTTGATGTTTTCTTGTCGTTTTGAAGACGACTTTTTCTTTTGGGGAGGATGATGTACTCAGTGTACAATGTCTATTATTATGTTTAGATAAAATTGGTTATGTATTAATTGGTTGTCAGCTTTGGGTAGTTATAAGTGACAGTTGCTTGACGGTTGTGTTCTTCTCGGCAACTGTCGGGTCCTTTAAATAGATTATGTATCATCAAGGAAAGTAGTATGATCTAGTCAGATTGACTCTGATCCTTGGCTAACCATCTCTCGTCTTCTTCTGTAATAATTTCATGTGCGAACAAAGATACATTTTACTCCTATATCCAGTATGCATTGTCATCTCCATTATTAATTCATGTATTTATTTTATCAAACAGAGCAGTAAACACTTGGAAACTATTCTCTACAACAAAAGTTGTCTTAAGTTCTCCTGAAAATGATGTTAATGTGGATGAAACAAAAAACAAATTCCTTAGAGGAACACATTTTGTGCCCTTCTACTTCCTTTAGAATGAATCAATCAAAGGTATGGGAATAGATCCTTAATAATACCTACATTAAGACTTCTAAAACGGACACATGTGAAGGCACACCTAAATCAATGTCATTTCCTTCTTTCGAGTAATAAATATCAAAGAAATGTTGTCACTAGTGTTCACCATAAAGATAGTACTTAATTCCAAAATCTTGTCTATTTCTACTTGAATACAAACTTTAGCTTTATTCAATATAACCTTCTCCATGCACACAGCACGAGCTGCACTCCCTTTAAGCCCTTGTATGTCCATGCAAGGACATATTTCTAAAATAAATATACAGACTGATGTTGTTTCCAACATGGATCTCAATCATCTACTATACTTATGGACTAAGCTTTGCCTTGTGCACCATGTATCTAACTTTTTTTTGGCCAGAAAAGGAATGTTGTTTGGTTGTGAAGTCCAACCATCACTTAGTCAAATAGACTCTTGGTCCTCCATCTTTCTATCTATTCATTTGCATCAAGATTTCTACATACTCTTGAGAAAGAAACATTAAAATGATGATGAAAACTTCATGTATTCACAACACATAATAATCAGAGATAATTATCTTGCTTTTCTCAAGGATGTAGCCATTATTTGGTGAACCACATAATTCTCTATGTTGTGTCTTTTAAACTTTTTCCTTCTGTGCAATTGTTATTTGTTAATCTTAGATTGTGTTTTTATTTTCTGCAGTATATAATTAACAATTGGTATCAGAGCTGAGTGAAATTTGTTGCAAGGTGTGCACCCTTGGTCTCCTTGTGTTGTGCAGCATAGCGCTTGGGTTTGTGACATGGCTTAACCGCCTCCAGTGGATGCAACAATTGGTATCAAAGCCTGGTTCACGGGTTCGAACCCCTTGCTTGCATTGGGGGGGATTGTTGCAAGGTGTGTGCCTTTGGTCTCCTTGTGTTGTGCAGCACAGTGCTTGGGTTCGTGACATGGCTTAACCGCCTCCGGTGGATGCAACAATTGGTCTCAAAGCCTGGCTCACAGGTTCGAACCCCTTGCTTGCACTAGGGGGAATTGTTGCAAGGTGTGTGCCCTTGGTCTCCTTGTGTTGTGCAGCAGGGTTCGTGACATGGCTTAACTGCCTCCCATGGATTCATTAACTCTAGTGGTTGTATCGAGCATTAACAGGTCGATCTTTTGGTGCAATAGCAACCGCCTTTGCAACAAAATTGAGAAGAGATGGAGGATGTAGATAAGTGGAGGATTGAAAAATTCTTTGGCTAGAAATTCAGGATGTGGAAGTTGGAATTGGAAGCATTGTTAATTCAGAGAGACCTCTCAATTACGTTGGAAGGTAAAGCGAAGAAGCCAACTACAATGTCCAATGAAGATTGGGAGAAATCGAATAAGAAGGCGATGGCAACAATTATCCTCTCTCTATCCAGTAATGTGTTATTTAATTTGCAACAAAAAAAACAATGAAAGGATTGTGAGATAAATTGTCCAACATGTATGAGATGGCTTTCACATCAAATAAAGTTTTTCTAATGAAGAAATTGTACAACTTGAAAATGAAAGAAAGCGGTAATGTGTCAAATCACTTGAATGAATTTAATACTTTGATCAGTCAATTAATTTTTGTGAGTATAAATTTGGATGATGAAATCAAAGCCATTTTGTTATTGTGTTCTCTACCCAATAGCTGGGAAGGAGTTGTTATGGCTATTAGCAACTCAGTATCCAATAAAAAGGGAAGTGTGTTGAAATTTGATGATGTTGTTGGGACTTTTCTCAGCGAGGATATGAGAAGAAAAAATCAAGGTACCTCATCAGGAGACACTTTGGTAACCAGAAACAAGGGAGATCACAACAAAAAGGAAAAAATAACCATAGGAGAAGATCAAAGTCCGACAAGAGATCAAAATCAAGGAGCAAAAATATTAGTTGTTGGTATTGTGGTAAAGAAGGCCACATCAAAAGAAATTGTTGGTCATTCAAGAATGCTGAAAATCAGTCCAAAGAACATGAGGTAAATACAGCATATGAAGAAGATAGGGGTGCTCTTGTTCTATCAACAGGAGAAGCTACAGAAGATGTTTAGGTGCTTGATTCCGGAGCATCATTTCATGCCACATCATGCAGGGAGTATTTCAAAAACTATAAAAGCAGTAACTTTGGTAAGGTTTATCTCGGTGATGATGAACCTTGTGATATTGTTGGCAAAGGAGATGTTCTATTGAAACTGAAAAATGGTAATAGATAACTACTACGAGATGTTAGACATGTCCCTCAACTCAAAAGAAACTTGGTTTCAGCTGGGCAGTTGGATGCTCAAGGTTGCAACATTACTTTTGAGTCAAGTAAGTGGAAGGTGACAAGAGGAGCCTTGATGATTGGTAGAGGAAACAAATCAGGCAATTTGTATGTGCTAGAGAGTCACACTGAAGTGGGAGCTACAATGGCAGTTGCAGACAGCAGAACAGAGCTTTGGCATAAAAGGCTCGGTCATATGAGCAAGAAAGGTCTTGAGATTTTGCATAAGAAGAATCAACTTACAGGTCTAAAATCGGTGGGTTTGGAATTGTGTATGCCGCACTTTTGAATTTTCAACAATGACATTTTTAAGTTGTAACTTGGTGAAGTAGGAAGGGACATTGTCCTTAGCTACAGTCCTATGTTCTGGAAGGCTTAACATTATCTCTTTGGGCTGTTGTCTGTTATGATAAGAAGCAATGGCTCCTAGGTCACTTGCTTCACGCCATTGTCATTACCTCAATATACAAGTAGGAACAGAAAGACCTTGTAGTCTCTCATCTGTGAGCACAATAAACATTCTAATGTTTAGTATATCTTTCTGATTTTCTCCTAGAGGTCGGTTCCCAGGGGTGAGGATTTTGACTAATAGATACTTACAAGTATAGTCTCCAGTTGACCTTAGAAACGCTTACACTTATTATGGCTCCTAAATGAGATAATCAAATATCCAATATTTATCAGATCTCAGTCACATCTTGTGATTATGTTATATGCATTTGATATATTAAAAAGGGTTTTGTGTCAACCCCTCTCTTTCGCATCTATAAAACCATAATAAACTAAACGATTGGGCAGTAAGAATAAATGTCAATATGAATGTAATTAATACCAAGACACAGACCGGGCGTATTTCCACTGAAAAAGCATTCTAATATCATACCCAACCTATTCTATGCAGAAAAACCATATTTTAGATTATCCCAATATCAGTCATTAAATATCTTGCTAATCAGAAAAGAGAATACCAAGAGGTCTAGTGGTCGAACCTATTCAAATGCAACCAAGATTTTCCAGCCATGGCAATTGCTTCCCTAAAGAGATCTTTTGTAAACTCGCAAAAAGCATAAAGTTGGAACAAGTGAATAAGTTTATTTCAAGTACCTGTAGTGGCCTGCTTTGATAATTGCTCTGCAGCCCTCTTCACATCAGTCCATGGCACTTTCTCCAATCCAGTAGCTGCCTCGTTCAAAAGCTTCCAAACACAATAAACCATAGTTAGTGGGTACAATACCCTGAACATGCATCCTTAGTTCCATTCTCAACTCAAAAGGCAAAGGTGGGAATAATAAACCATAAACCCACTTGGAAAACAAGGAGAATTTCAAAAGTTAATTATCTTTACCCTAATTTATGGTCACTGGGCATAGCCTACTGTGCTTCAACAAATAACCAGCCGGTATAATTAGAAGCAGGCTTTCCGAAAGCTTGAAAAGTATAACGGTTTGGAAGATATCAACGTGAGACCCTTAACTCTACAAACCAGTTTGACGTATATGTAGCACAGAAGTTAGTATGGTAAGAGATAAGAGTTGCTTACTATGAAGGTTTGATCGATAGCGTGGGTGCAGGTCGTGAGAGTTCTTTGGAATTCCTTCTCTGCAGATTTACCCATTTCTCCACTCACCAATTCAACAAAATAGCTCACTGCTCTGCCTCAGTCATCTCCAACTGCATTGCAAATCAAGGTAATAGCTTTTCCAAGCATGCAGTTTTTACTGCCCCACCGTCTACAGGTAGCTACCCAGCATTCACCACACTTTGCTTTCGAGAAATTCTTCATTTTATTAAAAAGGGTAAGATAACTTAGGGGAGAGGACTTTCTACTTGAGCACCTTAATTTCGCGTTTCTCAAAATTTTATGGAAATTCAAATCATTTCCAATTTTTTACAACAGTTTATTTGGTAAGTCCCGTGTTTATAACAAAGGTTTCAGATCATCAAATATGATGCCACATCAGCATGCTTTTTGTCAAGGTGTCCAAAAAGACCCAAAACAAAAGTGAGACTGATACTTGTGCACTAAATCATGTATAATCGGTGCACTAATGTAGCATCACATGATTTGTTTCTTTTTAGATCTAAAAAATATATTTCATTCAATTATGGGTAGTCATCATCAACACTAACAACTTTAAAGTCACAACTATTGGTCTAATCTTGTTAAAAATATTGGGCATTAAATCAACAACTACTATAACAACTATTGGAACATGCTAAGGTATTGGGTCCTCTCCCCTAGATCACTATTTAACACAACATTACACTAGCACTTGCACCAAGAGGGGTGCAATAGGTACGTCTATATGTACATTAACATGTTAAGAAGTGTTGTTTGTAGTGTTTATATAAGATTGTAATAGGAATTTGAAATACATACCCAAGATATTTGATTTACAGATGTTTGGAATATATAGAAGTTTTTGAATTTCAATTATAATGATTTTGTAATCAACGATTCAATTTTCTTGTATGAAAAGAGTCGACACAAAGAATTTAATTTGTGTTGTTCATTTATTTGTTCCCGCACATTCAAAGAAAAAGTTAGTAGGTGTTAGAAGAAGGAAATATAGGTGAGAGAATGTATTATTGGTAGCATTTTAGGAGCACTTAGTGCAAAAAAATAAAATACAATTATCAAGTAGCCACTTGTAAACCATGAATATGTGAATAAATTAGTTTTGAATTTTTTCTATAAAGCATATACTATGAAGAGCATAGGAAAAAGAATAAATTGAAAGTTCATGTAGAGAAGGTTGAAAAAAAAAGTGTACCTATATTGATCATAATGAAAACAGATGTAGTCGAAACTCTTTTTTTTCCTAATAATTATGTATGGGTTGTTTTTCATTCTTGGATATCAATCAAAGGAGAAGGGTGGTTCTATATAAGGGCCTTTATTGTTTTAACTCTAGATATAGTTATAAAAGTTCAGCCTTGTCTTTCTATTTTACCTATATCAATTGTTGCTTTGTTGAGCATTAATCCTTGGTATTTATGTATGGTAATTTCTCATTCCATGGATAGTGGTACTTGTCTACAATTACCTAGAGATATGGGTGTTACACGGATTTTTTTGGTTCATTCCAGTTCCAAAGTGGGCCATTGTAAGTATCAAATCACACTACTACATTCAAAAGTTAATCAGGTGGTTTAGAGCCAAATATGTAGACAATATCTACTACCTCTCCAAGAGACCCATTCACAAGCCACATTTGAATCTACAAGTTTATAGTTAACATTATGTGTTGGCCTCTACGTAGCAAAAGTTCTTGGGGAAGTTGGTCAGCATCATTATTCATGTTTGAATTGATGTGAGTTTTAATTATAACACAAAGTGCAATAGGAAGATTTAGTAGTTTAAGCATTTTTTTTGTTGTGTATCCTTACTAAATCATTTATAGAGAATAGGTGCATTGACTAGTCAAAATATTTTGATTCATCAGTTGATAGTAATTTTTTTGTGCATTCCATTAGTAATTCCCAATCCTATTATGCATTACTCATGTTATATAATGTTTGATGGAAGTCAATTTGAGTTTGAGTGTCACCATGTTGACAGAAAATTATTTCCAATGTAACAATTGTAGTGAATTGTTCCCATAGGAATTTGGCATTTGAGTGTGATGCATGATATGTTTGTCCATAACAAGTGGTAGTTGTGCCAAGTCACCTACAAGAATGATAGATGTCCCACCAAAGCATGTGTCTTGTTGGTGGGGGAAAGCTTCACGAATTCTACTATCTATTTTCAATAGTAACTTTGGTCCTATGAAGCTCATCTCAACAACAAGTAGGTATTTTATGTGTCTCATGTTTTCTTGAAAAATTGTAAGTGACTAACCCTTTAACGGTTGCATTTCTTTTATTGGAATTTTAAAGGTTGAATGTATAGTTGATGCATGTATGTTGAATGTCGCAATTCCTATAGGAGCAACTACAACGAGTGGGTTATATTGTTTTGATGCTAATCTATTGAGTGCATGCCTAATGTAATGTATTAGATAAGATTTTCCTGTACTCATCGTTCCTTGTATGATTGTGTGCAAGGTTTGCTTGAAGTAATTATCATTGTAGTGTTTTTTTAACAATGGTAAGTGCTAGTTCTTGTTTGGTAGATAGTGGATATGGTGGATCATTTAACTCAGATGTGGATTGGTCATCTTGTTTGTGCTTATGAAATATTTTGTAGTGTCATGTAATTGTTGAGGTATGGTACATTCATCCCATTTGTAGATATTATCAAAGTCATGTCTACCAAGCATTTCAAGAGCATTTAGATTGCCACCACTAGCAAGGCCCATTTGTGATAGAAACTCCCATTCAATCATTTGTATCGTGTTTTCTATGTCTATTCCATTATCAATACCTTCTTCCTCTTCATGGTTAATCTATATATCAACTAAGCGATCAACATGCCACACAATAAATATATTCATTTCCTTCCAATTTACAACAATATCATCTTTAATGAAACCTATATTTGTGGCAATGTCACAAAAATGCTTGTATAGAAGTAGCTCGCTCCAACAGAATGTTTCAAAATATTTTGAATCCTCAATAGGAGTAGCATAGAAAAGAGGAAATACATTGATAATTACCTTGTGTTTCTTACATTTCTATTTGCACCCTTTGTGTTTGGATGAAAATTAGAATGATCATGCACAGATTCATTCAATATTATGGTTTTCATCTCAATAGGGAATTGTATCTAAGAAAGGAGATAGGTTGATTGTAATGTATTTTTATTTCAATTTGTTTTGATTCAATGGAACACTTTTCAGCCAACAATTAGTGTCATAAATGGACTATTACAAATAACAAGCGGCGATTTTTGTAGCATATGACATGTTTCTTGTGCACCTATATCATAGTCTACAATAATCTCAATTATGAATTTTCTATATGTTGCAAGAGCTTGGTATTCTAATGCTTGATTTCTAAAAAATTGTGTTAGCATATCAATACAACTCAAAATTTTATCTTTGCCTTAGATGCATATTTGGAAATGTATTTAAGAATGATATTTTTTGAAATTATAGATTGATAATCCATATTAGCTCTCCATATTGAAATCATTTATGGACTGTGTATATATAACCTATCATCATTCCATGCAGGGGAAAACATTTTTTGGGGACTCATCACAAGACAAGGAAGAGGTAACACATTCAGGCTAAGGAGTCTTGTAACTATTGGAAATCAAGGTGTCTCAATATTGGCAATTTCCTAATTTATGTATTCTTATTTTACATTTTCCCGTGGATAAATATCGTTTATGTTATTAAATAATTGTGCTCCATCAAAAGGGGCATGAGATTTTGAGTTGACACTTTTTCCATGTGTTGGCACCTTGAAAAAATAAGTTATTAGTGTTCCATCTTGATAATATTGGTTGTCATTGATGTCAAATGTATGTGTTGAAGATTGTATATACTCTGGAGATAGTTGATATGCAATGATATCAGTTGGTGCAAGTCAATATTGCAATATATGCAAGATTTGTGATTAGCCTATTGTCTAAGTGTGATGCGGAGGTGGGTACACATGTTCTAATATGTTTCTAGTATGCCTACATTGATAGCTTACTAGTTTGGTGTGCCACACTTAGAGGAAAGTTGCAGAAGTTTTGCTAAGGCATTTGCAGTGTATATCCTAAGGCTATGTCACGATCTTTTGGTCTGCATCCTTCCGCAAAGCAAGATTTATTCTTGTGGTTCAAAAGATAATTTTCCAGAGATGTGAAGGTGTTATATTCAAGATTTCAATTCATTACACCTTTTGTAGGAAAAGATATAAGTGACAAAGTTCTGATCGGTGCTCTGGCAGAGTAAAGTGATGATGAAGGCCTGTTGGAATTCTCTACATTCCTTCGGAAGTAAAGTGTTAGCCTTATGATTTTTTGGACATGATCAATGATGCCAAATACATGCTATATTGCAGTATCAAGTGATTTGGTGG
The DNA here is from genome assembly GCA_007115665.2 of Sequoiadendron giganteum. NCBI lineage: Eukaryota > Viridiplantae > Streptophyta > Pinopsida > Cupressales > Cupressaceae > Sequoiadendron > Sequoiadendron giganteum. The sequence goes on along the minus strand of CM021104.1, from coordinate 684,965,560 downwards.
TTTTCAAGTTCATTTTTCAAGTGACAGAGTGCTACAGATACTTTTAGATGCCTAATTGTTCTACAAGACAGATGTTTGGGTACTTGCACTAGTTGGAGAATGTACGAATTAGTTGTATGAGTTTGTGAGGATATTCTAAATATCTCAAAGTATCTTAGATTTGAAGTGCATGCAGATCTTTTTTGTTTCCAATACCGCACAAAGGTTTCAAGTCAATTTGTGAAGATATGTATTTGATGAGGTCGACTAAGGTATATTTTTGTTGTGTGCCACAAGTTTATGATTGAGTGGAGTCTAAGAGTTGTTTGTAGATATTGTATGAGTCATGCCAACTCATTTGGGTGTATTATAAGTATCATTTAATCATTTTTGTATACTACAAATGAATATGTAGGCCAACATGTTACAAATTTGATATTCCTTGTTTGTGGCTGACTGAATTTATAATTGCAAAGCATGTGGATGATATATACTGAAGATAAAATATGTGGAGATGATTATGGAAGAGTGTGAAGATGTATGAGTGCATGAGCAGAGTGTGACAAGATCTTCTACAAACCTATTGAGCAAAATTGATGACTATTAGTGGTTGAAGCCATAAACCAATCATAATTTCAGTTGTTCTTTTTCATATTAGGGAGTAGTAGCTTCCTTGGGTGCAAGCCCCTAGAACAAAGTCAAGGAGTAGTTTCTTCTTTGCATTGTAGCCCATAAACAAAGTTGTAAACTATTTATACTTGTGAGGCTAGATTAGGACAGTAGCTCCTAGCAGCATTCGGTGGTTTTCCCTTGTGGGGTTTTCCACGTAAATCTAGTATTATCCATGTTCTTGTGTGTGTGTGCGCTTATTTTCTTTCATATTTCGTTGAGTGTATAAATTCTTAATTGAATAACTTAACTTTAGCAAGAGTTATTTGGGATCTAATTTTTAAGTATATTGATTCACCCCCCTCTCAGTATTTTGGTGTGTTCAACAATTGGTATTAGAGCAAGGTTCCTTGATGTTGCCTAATAGTAGAGGTAGATCCTATCTTTGAACACATGGAGAATAAAATTGTGTCTGAGAAGAACAGCTCTCAAGAAAAGGAGGTCATACTCCAAAAGGAGGATGATGAATATGAATTTGAGTTCAATAAAGAAGATTGGCTAGTGGATTTTATAGGAGAGCTTAATTCTGCTCTAAATGATCTAGATAAAGAAAGAGAAAAGAATGAAGAGCTCTAGTATGAACTTGAAAAATCTCAAAATAATATTGGAAAATTGAAATTTCAAGTTGAAGAAAGCAAAGAATTGAAGAGTGTATGAATATCAAGCTCATTGATAAGACTGTTGAATGTTCAAAACTTGAAGAAGAGGTTGTTTCCTTGAGAAAAGAACTAGAAAAAGATAAAGAACAAATTGACAAAGGTTTGAAGCTGAAAGGAGGTTCTCAAATTCTTAATGAGTTGATTAACTCTTAAAAGGCATCAAAAGAAAAACTTGGTCTTGGTTTTGGAAAAGGGAAAAGTCATATAACCAGTGCATCCACAAACCTATATGAGAACTTCAAAGTAGAAGGAAAGTCTGAAGTGAAGGAGGAGAAAGATTCAATTGAAGAACCTAAGAAGAATGCCTTTGTAGATGCAAAGACATATCAAGATAGAAAGAAAGAAGGTGGATTCATTTATATCCCGAGATGAAGAAGATTCAGAGGTCCTCCACTTGCAAGATAGCATGCCCCTACCAAGTTCAATCAATCTTTTCAAGTTTCTTGTTTTTCTTGCAATAAATTTGGGCATAAGGTTGTTGATTGTAGATCTAGGAAAAGAAGAAATTATTACATGGGTAGAAGATCATTTGTGCCTCAAAGATACAATGTTGTTTCATTTCATGGATATTTCTACACATGCAACAATTTTGGTCATAAGGTTGTTGAGTGTAGAACCAAGGTAAAGAGGAACAACTTTATTTTGGAGCACAACATTGTGTGTTACAAATGTAATAAGGTTGGACATAAGGCTAAATTTTGCAGAAGTGGTTTTGTGAAGCCACCTGTTAAGAATTGGAAGAAAGGTGAAACCCTTGTTCAGCAAAAGAAGGGAAATGAAAAGGTTTGGAAGGAAAAGAAAGTTCAAGAAAATGAGAAGAAGGATGATATTGTGCTTATGCATTCTGCACAAGATCCCAAGACAAACTGAGATAGAGCATTATATCAAGGGGGAGCTATGTTTTGCGAACCTTTTAACCCCCTAAAAAGGACAAGATGCTAAATACTTATACATGGAACAAGAATTGGATTAGACCATTTGGTGGGCAGATCTATTAAGCAAGAGTAAACCTTTTGATAAAGGTTCCAGAGCAACTGAACGGTTTGCAAAGGTGTGTTGAGCATCTTTGCATCCCTATGAAGACATAGATAATTATGGCAAATGATATACCTAACATGTATGAATGTATTTATGGTAAAAATTCATGGCATTTGAAAGGCTTTTTATGTGGTTTTTGGATCATTTGTGTTTGGAGCAAAGAAGTGAGAAAAGTTTTTCAAGCTATTTGTGTGAAACCCTAGCTACAATGTTTGAAGTTTTTTGAAGGAATTTCAATGGCAACACCTCAGGTAATTGATGTTCTTGAGAAACTGAGGCCCAAATACAAGAAGTTTCCTTTCAAGGCAATGTAGGTGGATAAAGATGGCATATTTTATAAAGTTCCTTCTATGCCGAATTGAATGAGATTGATCATACTTCATCCTTTGAAGTGGTCTAGCATGAGTTGTTGAATGAAAATGGAGTATACAAGCCGAAGTATGCAAATCTAGCTACGAAAGGGTTGGATATCTAGAAAATTTTCCAAACTTCTATGAATTCAAGGAATGGGTAAGAATTATCTTGAGTTGCATTTATGAAAATTTCATTTGGTTAGACAAACGCTATATGATCACAAAGGAAGCAATTAGGGAAGTAATTGGTCTTTGTTCCACCAGACCAGTCTCAATGTTGAAATCAATCAAGAATGAAAGGGTTACTGAACTTACCAGAGCTAAGTTTGATAAGAGAACCATAATTGTGAAGGATATCACAGACCCTAGTGTTTGGTATGCATCAATGGGTATTGCTTACAAGATTTATTTCACAAATAAAGAAGGGTTTTCCATCGTCATCGTAATTCACATTGCACATCAAGTGGTGAAGGAGCTAATTTTGATCTTTGTGAATTATTGAGAGAACAACCGATGGGGAACCTAAAGAGAAAAAAAGAAATTGGCTACAATTTCAAGTTTGGTTCATTGATCATGTGTCTTACTGCTTCTTGAATGAATTACCTGGTTTTAATGGTAAGATATAGAATAAGCACTTTCTGATAACCACTCAGATTAGAAATCATATGAGAGGTTTTCAAAATAAACAAGCATACAATACTTTTTGTTGGGGATTTTCCAAGAATCTGCAAGTTGAGATGAAAAGTAGATATAGGATACGATCAAACTTGGTTTGGAAGTATAAAAATGAGGTGACATTCATGGTAAAAAAAGTATCAATATTATATCAAAGTTGTAGATCCCTAGACCTCATGGATTCTTGAATTGCCTTATGAGGTTGAACCTGAGTATGTACGGGGTTATGTTGATATTCTACTATCAAAACCAAGAGATCCTAAGGTAGAAATATTTAGAACATATAGATAAATCAGGGATAAGATGATCCAAAAGAAAACAAAAGAAACTAGCGAGAAGAGGGTGGACAAGTCATTCAAGAAATGAGACATTTTGGAGTATTCCAAAATGGTGCCACCTGCCTCTAGTCAAAATCCAATGAATATCCCCTCTAATATTGAAGAAAACATTGTTGAGAAGTTTCCAAGGAGATCCAAAAGATCCTATTTTGTTGTTGCATCTTCTCTACAGACCTCTGGATTAACATAATCTACTAGTTGAAGAAGTAAAGCTACATTTGTTACTCCACTACAAAAGAAGACCACAAGAGTTGTGCTACCAAGGCATAAGAAGAAGGATAAGGGGAAGAAGTTTGATGAAGAAGAGCTTGAAGAGGAGTAAGAAGTTGAAGAGGAAAATATCTCTTTGCAAAAGAAGAATAGAAAGATGATTGTTGAGAAGACTGAGAAGACTCCTTCGATAATTCATGATCCTCTTGATTTTGGTGCTATATTTAATGGGAGTGTTAGGTATAGTTTGTTGAATGACACAATAGAGCTACATCTGAATGTTCCTTTGAAATATAAGAAGACTATTAAGAAGGTTTTCATTGAGTATATGCTAAAGTAGAACATTCCCTTTAGTGACATTGTTGACAAAGCTCTAGATAGCTTAGTTGAGGCTTTGAGGCAAAGAAGAGAAGCAATCAAGGTTGATGAAGAACTGAAACTAAAAGCAATTGACAAGGCTAGGATCTCAATTTCCCAAAAATAAAAATAAAAGATAGTTCAGAGACAAGCTAAGGAGCTTCACACCAAGAGAAGAATAGGTCTTCTGATGAGCATGGATGAAGATATCAAAAGGAAGATTCAAAGTGAGATTGAAGATGCCACAAAGAAAATCATTTATAAGTTTCAAAGTGAAGTTGATGTGGATAAATAGGGGCCTCTACAACAAATGATAATGATATTGAAATGAATGTACAAGAAATTGATAATATGCCTCCTTCATATAAAACAAATGAGCAAAATATATCTGGTCAACAAGAAGTACAAGGACCCTTTAGACAACAAGAAGTAGAAAATGTCTCTAGTATGCATGATGAGCATGAAGTCTCTGGTATGGAGAAGGAAAAGGATAAGGAGAAGGATATAAAAGGAGAGAGTTCAGAGAAGCAATATCCCTCTCTGGTAGATTCTATAAAGGAATTTTTGGCTCAAGAAATGCAGATACAACCAGTGGTATCTCCCCAATTGTTGCATGTTCCTATGTTTGATGGACAAGTGAATTTATTCAAAATGTATCCTCTACACAAGATGAAACTTGGAGATGTACGTCACTCCACTGCAAGACAAGAGTTGCTACAACAACAAGTGGGGAGTGTTGGAGTTTTGGAAGAAGCCATAAAGGTGATGGAAGAGAAGCAACCTAAAGAAAAAAGAGATACATCATTTCCACCAACACAACAAATGAAACAATTAATGGAGTCTTTTGAGACTTATTCTTCTCATTTGGAGAAGCTGGAAAAAAAAAGTTGAATGAAAAGAGGATGAATGATGCCTCCAGAAAGTGTGATAGCACATTGACTAAGTTGTAATCATGTATAAAGGATGCCAAGGTTTTGTAAATTTTCTATTTGAGATAGCCTAAAAAAACAAAAAGCATTAAGGATCATATTAGTGCAATTGAAATGCAGATCACTAATGAGGCTGTAACATACAATTCGATACAAGATAGTGATGGTGCCATCAAAGAATAGGTGGAAAGATTACACTCCCAAATATAACAATTGCAAGATCAAAGGGAGCAATTTAAAAGTCAGGTGAAATAATTGAGAGAAGTAGTGAGCCTTTGATTGGCCTCACTCACAGGTCTCCTGACTGAAGAAAATGGTGTTGTTTAGAATTACAAGGCACCATATTCTTTGTAAGATGTAGAAGAAACATTTGTTCAATTGTCCTCTTAGGTCCATCTTGATTGTTGCTAAGAAGCAATGGGATAGTAACCTGGTCTATCTCAAGAAAATCTACAAGGGTATTTTTCCATCACCAAAGTGAGTTGTGATTGTTTTTATTGTAAGATATATTTCTTTTCATTGTTGTGTACATATGCAAAAGTAGATATGGAGATATTTGTTCACATCCTAGAGGGATTAAAAGTTGAGTAGATTAAGGTGGAGCTTGTATAGTTTTTGTACAGAGAAAATTTTGTTGCCCTTTGCCCTTGATGTCAAAGGGGGAGAGAAAGATATGTGCACATAAGGGGGAGTGTTTGTGCACATCATTTTTGGTTTTACCATCAATGGAAAAGGGGGAGATTTTTGCATCTTGATAAGATTGGTTGTCATTGATGTCAAATGTATGTGTTGAAGATTGTATATGCTCTGGAGATAGTTGATATGCAGTGATATCAATTGGTGTAAGTCAACATTATAGTATATGGAAGAGTTGTGATAAGCCCACTGTCTAAGTGTGATGCAAATTTAGATACACATGTTTTAATATGTTTCTAGTATGCCTACATTCATATCTTACTAATTTGGTGTACCACACTTAGAGGAAAGTTGTAGAAGTTCTGCTAAGGCATTCATAGTGTATATCCTAAGGTAATGTCATGGTTTTTTAGTTTGCATCCTTCCACAAAGTAATATTTGGTCTTTTGGTGCAAAATATAAGTTGTTAGAGATGTGAAGGTGTTATATTCAATATTTCAAGTCATTACACCTTTTGCAGTAAAAGATATAAGTGACAGAGTTCTGGTATGTGCTCTGGTAGAGTAAAGTGATGATGAAGGCCTGTTGGAATTCTCTACATTCCTTCAAAAGTAAAGTGTTGGCCTTGTTTTTTTATGGACATGATAATTGATATCCAATACATGCTATATTGTAGTATCAAGTGATTTGGTGGTCTGTAAGTTTGTTTTTCAAGTGACAGAGTGCTATAGATAGTTCCAAATGCCTAATTGTTCTACAAAACATATGTTTGGGTACTTGTGCCAGTTGGAGAATGTACAAATTAGTTGTATGAGTTTGGGAGTAAATTCTACATGTCTTAGAGTATCTCAGTTTTGAAGCGTGCATGCAAATATTTCTTGTTTCCAGTACCGCACAAAGGTTTCAAGTTAGTTTGTGAAGATATGTATTTGTTGAGACCAATTAAGGTATATTTTTGTTGTGCACCACAAGTTTATGATTGATCAGAGTCTAAGAGTTGTTTGTAGATATTGTATGAGTCATGCAGACTCATTTGGGTGTATTGTAGATATCGTTTAATTATTTTTGTATACCGTCAATGAAGATGTAGGTCAACATGTTACAAATTTGAGATTCCTTGTTTGTGGCCGACTGAATTTGTAATTGCAAATTGTGTAGATGATATATATTGAAGATCAAATATGTGGAGATGATTATGGAAGAGTGTGAAGATGTATGAGTGCATAAGTAGAGTGTGACAAGATCCACTACATACCTATTGAGCATAATTGATTACTATCAATAGTTGAAGCCATAAACCAGTCATACTTTTAGTTTTTCTTTATCATATTAGGGAGTAGTAGCTTCCTTGGCTTCAAGCCCCTAAAATAAGTTGCTTCCTCGGGTTGTAGCCCAGAAAAAAGTTTTAAACTATTTATACTTATGAGGCTAGATTAGGACAGTAGCTCCTAGCAACATTTATCACCGTGGTTTTTCCCTTGTGGGGCTTTCCACATAAATCTAGTGTTATATGTGTTCTTGTGTGTGTGTGTGACTATCTAATTTCATGTTTAATTAAGTGGATGAATGTTTCTTGAATAACTTAACTTCAACAAAAAATAATTAGAATTGAATTTTTAAGTATATTGATTTTTAGCCCCCCCCTCTTAGTATGAACTGGTGTGCAACAATTAGCTATCAAAAGATGCCCATTTAGTGGTTTAACATGGAAAGCTTATTTTTAAGGATGTTATGACAAATTTATGACAATTTTAAGAGCTAAAAGTGGGGGATATAATTTTGGATGTGATAATCATCTATGACATACGTAAGAGAATATTTGCATAAGCTATTGATGGTCTATGACACATGTAAGAGAATCTCCTATTTTATAGTGATTCTTATGATAACTTGTAAGAGGTGTAATGTCATGTAAGATACCATGTTTAGCATCTAAGGGTAGTGTTGATGTGAGGATACTGGTATGAGCCTAATTACGCTTGATCCATGAAGAATCAAAGCATAACAGAGCCACGGGTACTCGAATCTCAACAACATCAATCAATCAAAATTGAAAGTAAACATTTTATCAAAAAACCTAACATGCTAAATTTATGAAAGCTTTAAAGAAAACACCTACTCTAATCTATTGAAATTTATCTTGTTGTGGAATTGGTGTTGCATTGATGTGGATCAATGACCCTTTCCCAATCTCGTTATAGTGAGCTTGTTTCAGTCAATTCTATGAAAGAGAATCGATAAAACCATGGTGTTTGATGTGTGAAAACCTAAATTATGCTAAAAATTAACATGATGCAAGCTAAGTTACCATGATTTTATGCTATAAATGATCTAATTATGCAATTGCTAAGCTAATCTAAGCTAAAATGATGCTAAAAGATGAAACCCTAATTTATTTAGAAACTAAGATGAATACATGGAAGCCATTAATGGATGCTCTAAGCTATTATGCAACTAAAATAAACTGAAAATAAGCTAAATATGTGCAAATTGAGAGTATGGATGTGAGAAAATTTAACAACATAAGTTTGCAATCAAAGATCCTCCCATTTGTCTCCATATAGTGATCTATTTATAGGAGAGCAAATGAGGAATGGGTGGTTGAGATCAAAAAGCTTAATCAATAGTTCAAGATGAAGAAGATGAGAGGCATGGATCATGGATTCTCATCAACATATGAGAATGCATGATGAAAGTTAATCAAAGGCTCACAATTACCTCAAAAAAACACACTTTTGACCTACTCACATAGGTCAAAGGTAACTTGCTTAGGACGTTGAAGGGTTAACTTGCTTTTGAAGCTAAGTGAGTTGATTGGAGGAGAGGGAATATTCTGTAGAATATTCCTTTTGGATGAGGAAAAAGGTTAATTTACAAATTAAAACAAATTTTTAATTGTGCAAAAGGATAAATAATATTCTATGGGAATATTCCCTTTGATTAGAGGAAAATTAGTTTAATTGCTAGAATTAAACAAGGTTTAATTTATGCAATTAGGGGATTAGACAAATTAGAGATATTTATTAAATTAGATGATTTAACAAATAGGGGAGGGGTGAAATGATATTTAATTAAGTAACTTAAGATGACTTAGGAGATTAAATTAAATATTTTGATTTATTTAATTTAATGAGATGAAGTGAGTGTGAAAAGAGGTGAATTAACCCGATTTAATTAATTAGGCTAATGGACGAAAATGATGTAATTAATTAACTAGCTAAGCTAATTGAATTAATTAAGTGAAAAGAGGATGGATAAAGAAGAAATGATGCTAATAAACGTGTTTTGAGTGTATGACATTGATTAGGACATTTTTCAGTGTCTACATTTTGTCCCTCTTTGAAGCGAGGTACCTGCTACTTTGGTTCAAAAAACAACGCATCTCAGACAAAAAATTGCTGCCCAAATCAATTTATTTTTTTTATTTTTTAGATGCCCCAATGGAAGAATAAAATTGACTCCCTACCCCCTCGAGAAATCAGGAGAAAATTTTGAATTTTGGGTTGATTTCTCGATAAAGGTTCAAAAGTTGTCCCAAGGGTTTATAAAGGTTTTAGGATGCAAGAATAATGCCAAAACGCAAAAAATGATGTAAAATTAGCAAGAATAATGCCAAAACACAAAAATGATGTAAAATTAGGTCCAAATTGGCAAAATTGGTGAAAAAGATAATAAACCCCTTTAATAAGGTTAAATTAGGGCAAAACCCCCTAATTTTCTAGCTTAAAAAGGCCAAGAGGGGTCATTTTCAGTTCATTTGTGCATTCACACTTAAAGATTTCTTGTGACTTGAGCTCTGACCCTTCGATGAAGTGGCGCATCATGAGTTTTCCTGACACATCTCTAATCAAGTTCGTGAGTTCCAACAGCTTCCAGGCGCAAGACCACCGATATGTGATTCAAAACTTGATTTGAAATTTGAAATTTTGATGCATTTATTAGGCGTTAGAATTTAGAATTTGGGGGCATAGCTATATTTTTCGATGATGCCCAAACAATATATAGCGACGCATATGTCCAGGGTGACAGTTTTGTGGATTTGAATTTAGGGTTTCAAATTTTAAACAACGACATGGTCTTTTCCAGTGACACACTTGCCGATTTGAAAAAGTAGGGTTAGGTTAGGCCAAATTCTAAATCGTAACGCCATCTTGTATGGCAACATATATGTCAATTTTAATTTTGAAATGCATTGGGCATTGTTGTTTGGATTTTGAATATAGTGACACATTTGTGATTTTCGAGCTAGAGATTCCAAATAAATTCAAATTTTGATGATTTCTTGACGTCGTGCGCTTCATGGGTGGAGGAGATCTTCCCACCATTCATGTTGAGAGAGAACAAGCCCACAGTACTGGAGAGTTTAGGTGATCTGTCAGAGCTGCGCTAGGAGCACCTGGGAGAGATTGGATTGTGGTATATCGCATATGCTCCTATTGTGAGGACATATTTGGCTATGATGACAATGTTGTGTGAGAGATGGCATAATGAGACCTCATCCTTCCACATTCTGACGAGGGAGGAAATAGTGACCTTAGAGGATGTGTGGTAGATATTGCGGTTGCCTATCCATGGTGATCGTGTGATCTATAATCCTGATGCCGAATTTGATGCTTGCCTAGAGGTGATGGATATGGACCAGATTGTGTTGGTCACCTCATAGATTGATTTAGAGACATACAAAGGTCACATGCCCACCTTCAGATTGATTGTTGCGGCCATCATTTTTGGTTTTGTGGCTCCAAACAGATGAAGGTGATTCTTTAGTCTAGGATGGGTTTGGCTTGGCAGCGGATGTTGTATAGGAGTACTCTGTTTGTGTGGGGACTCGTGATGTTGGCTTCTAGTGCCATGATTTGCATGACTTAATGTATTGCAATGGGAGATCCCTCAGTGTAGGTGTGACCCTTCTTCATATCTGGGCATGGGAGCACATTGTAGTGCTTCAGCCGATTGTACAAATAGTGGACATGGAGCCAGATGATCTCATCGTATGGAGATATCGTGGTGCCATCACACTTAGGAACACAGGAAAGATTGGGCTCTCATACTAGAGACGAGTGATTGATGATATGAACGTGTTTCGGTGGCAGACATGGCTTCAAATAGAGCCATGGCTCGATGATGTACAATGACTTTACTTCGCCCGATAAACCCGATAGATGTAGGGTCGAGAGCATACCATGGTTGAGCGGTACCTTCCTAATAGAGCGGCCAAAAAGTTTGGCGATCTCCAAGATAGGCCTAATGATGGCTACAAGGCTATTTTTGCGAGATTGGCTAGAGAGGTTCCCACTTGGGGACCAACGATTCTGGCACCAGAGGTCATTGAGAGTTTTTGCTAGGTAGTTGCCCAGCCTTGGGCATATGATTAGGGTCATCCCATTATGAAAACCACTCCTGCTTATGATGCATGGTTTGTGTGACCACGATGACTTATAGATCCTACAAGTTCTACTCCTAGAGGGAGGCCACGAGGTGGAGGTGTCAAAGGCATAGGGTAGGGAGGCCAAGATGGCCATGATGGACTCGTTCTGGGGGTTTCTCCAATCAAACAATAACCTCCTCAACAGCCTCCAGTAGTGCAACAACAGCCAGTGCCATAACCACCACCAGATGCCAGAGATGCACAACTATAGCAACAGGTGCATGCTTTGATAGGTGAGCGGGACCAGGCCCGCCAATAGATTTTGGTTGTGACTGTTGAGCGAGACCAGGCTCGGTAGCAGGTGGTTGCAGTGATAGCTGAGAGGGATGTGGCTCTTTAGCGAGTTTATGCTATTACCGGGGAGAGAGACCAAGAGGTTGTGAGATGATAACAAATAGAGGCTATGGTAGCAACCACACATGGTCGGACTATTTCAGCCAAATTGTACTGAGAGGCTATTACGGAGGTTGTGTATTATAAGCAACACTATCACAAGGATGTTCTAGCAACTCTTCGACAACTCAATTTTTTACAGCATAGTGATGTGCATCCCCATGTCAAGGATCAACCTAAGCAGTAGGGTGGAGAGGGTAGCAACCACCAGGGCTAGCATTTTTTATGTATAGATACTTTTTGGTTTTGCTCCATTCTTTATACTAATATGCATTCATGGGATCCTTTTTAATAGCCTCGTGGATATTGTACTTATGATCGATATACATACACTGATCCAGATTTTGTACCATGGCACATTTTTTGGTATATATATGATATGGATACGGATGATTCATGCTATGATGTGTTGATTTTATTTCATGTATGAATGAATATGATATGTATGTATGGATGCATTTACTTTTATGCCTATGTGATATGTGATGATATGAGATGGATGGATGCAATGTTATATTGTTTTTCATTATCTTTTCACGATATGATATGGATGGATGTTTATGATATATGCAAATGATATAGATGTATTTATTTTTTTATATTTTATATGCATGTTATGATGATGAATGCATATAGATGGATGAATGCAAATGCTTATTATATACAACAATTTAAGATGCTTAGAATAACAAATCTATATTATTCATCACAACTTAAATGATAATGCAAAATGTGTGATGTGATATGCAAATGATTATGCTGATGGATGTTTTATGGTTATGACATGGTTATGAGATACATGTATGTTGATGGTTTGTGGATGCAGGGTGGATACATTGATGATGTTTTTGAGTTTCATGATATCAGGTTAGCGTGAAGAGAAGAAAGAAGAATAAAGAATGAATAATCGTTGTCGATGATGGTTGCTTCAAAATTTCCAACAAGTCTATGATCCATTAAGACTTTATTAGAGATGGTGACGAGACAATGCAAAAGAATGCAGGATGGGTGCTCATAGTTTGGGATTGGTATTTTTTGTTGTTCCTTATTGTTTGATATAACAGATAGACACGATGCATCAAGGTATTGATAACCAAGAAGGCATTGTATCTAGTGTAATGGACGTTGACCTAACAAGCAGATATGATAGTTCTTGTTCACACCTTGACATACAGAAACATTGTTGGAATGTAAGTTAGAAGTTTAGAACATATTGGACCAAAGCATACACAATATTCAACAACATACTCCAAACGACCTTCCTACACACAACTAAGCAAGTATGCACCAAGATTAATTTACAAAAGTATCCACAAACATAACAAATGAAAGATAATGATCGATGCCCCATTCCTTTCTCTCTAAATCGTTTTATCTATAGACATCATCGAGAGGTCCTTAGAATGGGTCATTAAGATAAATTATAAGAAAAGATCAAAGACAAACAGTCAGTGTTATCTATAGCTCCTACCTAGTTTAAGTTTAGCTTAGGTGATATCTAATGTTGATGTCCATTGCAGGAAGGATACATCCTAAGACATGTTGATCAAAGGGTTGTTTGATGTTAGAATGATGATGCTAAAATGATTCGTTATCATAAACTTCATTGATGCATTTACCTATGATTTTAAACTTTAGATTTTGACTTTTGAGTTCACACTTTACAACTTGCCATGTTTATTTTCTACTTGTTTCACCAAAGGGTGAAGGTGACGATCATTTATTATGGGCGAAAGTTTATTACGGGTGAAAGCGAGATGAGATGGATGGAATTTTGGGTTTTATAGAATATTTGAATGTTTTTGGTATTTTGAAATATTTTGAGGCTGTTTTTGGTCCTTTCAAAAGTTTATATGAATGTTTAGGTTTTTTTGATTTTCTAAATATTTGAGGCTTTTTAGGTCTTTTGATCATTTTCTATTATTTTTGTGTTTTCTATTTTCTAAATTTTTTTTTGGGTTTTTTGAGATATTTGGATGTTTTTGGATTTCTAAGATATTTGGATGTTTTGGGGTTTTCTGAAATATTTGTATTTTTGGGATTTTCTGAATTTTTGAGTTTTGACCAAGAACCTAACTGAAATACCTATCCTAGGGGCCTCAGGGGCTGATCAAATAGAGGTCTTGCCTACGCTATACATGCAAAGACCACGTAGTTCAACTGACTTGACCCCTTTACAGGACAAAGATATGAACAAACAAGAGATGACAGCTAATTGCAATGAACTGCTAAAAGACTAACCTAGGGTGTCTCAGGGGCACATCAATGATGGCCTTGCCTACGTTCAAGCTTAGAGACAATGTAGTTCAATAAGATACACTATTTTTTTGGATTTTATGATGTTCGACCTTTTTAGGGATTTTGATGTTTTCTGGATCTTTTGGATTTTTCCCTTCAATTTTGCAAATGTTTTTTAATTTTCTGGATAAGATTTTATGAATGTTTTTTGTTTTTTCTAATAAGATTTACCATGACCTCAAGATATACAAGAACATGATCGTGACGCATAACGAAATGCCCCCAGCATGATAGGTTAGACTACTTCAATAAAGGCAGGACAAACTGACCTTGGGAATATGCCAAGTAGTGTTAAAGAGTTCATGATACCTTACAGTGACAAGCCATGATAAGGACATAGATGGGGGATGAATGGTGATGCAAAGAATGATAGGTCAAAAGAGCCAAAGAATAGATGGAGATACCTTATTTATGTGAGGTGCCTATTTGTTAGGTTTTCACCAAGGTACTTGCCCAAAGCACCACCAAAGTGGTTTTCACTAGAGCACAATTTTATTTTTTTTTCTCATATTTTTGGATTTTGATCATTTTTTAAATTTTTTTGTATTTTTTGATTTACACCCTTCATGACTAGTTATAATTTTTTTTGAGATGCAAGTTGTTGATTGGCTCCTACAAGGGTTCACCTTCAAGGGTTGATAGTTGGTATGCTCCTGATCCATAGCTTGTTGTGATGACAAAGGGACCCAACCAATTAGGCTCAAAATTTCCTTTACTGTCTTGATCTGATAGATTCTTAAGATTCTACTTTAGGAAAAGATCCCCTACCTAGAAGGACCGATATTTGATTCTCTTGTTATAGCTCTGTTTAAGTTGGTTTTGATATACTTGCAAGTGATTAAGGGCATCAAGACGATGCTCGTCTATGAACTCTAGCTCATTCAGCTGAGATACTATGTATTCTTCATCGATGATCAAATTTTGTAGTGACACCTGCAGTGATGGGAGCTCAACCTCAATAGGTAAGATGACTTATGATCTGTAGACCAAGGAGAAATGGGTTGCACCTGTTGGTGTATAGATACTAGTTTGATAGGCCTAAAGAGTGGGATTTAGTTGCAAATGTCAGTCACAACTAGCTTTGTTGATTGTTTTCTTTAAGATTTTTAAGTTGTTTGTAGCTTCTACTTGGTCGTTACCTTGGGGATAATATGGGGTAGAGAATCAGTGTTGGATATTGAATTTTTGGCACAACTTTTTCACATCCTGATTCTTAAAGGGTGTCCCATTGTCTGAGCTAAGGGTTTGTGGGACACCATAACAATAGATGAGGTAATTCAGGATAAACTTAGTGATCTGCTTCCCCATTATGTAGGTCATAGGAATGGGTTCCAACCACTTAGTGAAGTACTTAGTGGCAGTTATGATAAACTTATGGCCATTGGATGACGTTGGAGTGATTTTGCCTATGAGGTCAAGTCCCCATTGTGAAAATGGCCAAGGTGTGATTATGGGTTGCAATTCTTGAGCTAGTGCATGAATCAAATCTCCATGTTGCTGACATTGGACACACTTTTGTACATACTGATGAACTTCCTTCTCCATGGTTGGCCAATAGTAACTTGTACTTAATATTTTCTTAGCTAATGTCATTCCATTAGAATGGGAACCACATATGCCATCATGTACTTCTGTTAAAGTAGTTAAGGCTTCCTTTTGGTTAAGGCATCATAGTAATGTTCCTTCGATGCTTTGACGGTAAACGGTATCACCTAGGATCACAAATTAGGATGTCTTTTTGAAAAAGGTCTTTTTAAGGTTCGAGGTGATATCAGATGGGAGGGTTCCTCTACTTAGGTAGGTAAAGATGTCATGATAACACAAGGATCTAAGACCAGCAATGACACACACATATTCAGATTCAGGAATTTTGAAAGTTGGTACGAGAAGTTGTTCTACCAAGAATTCACATTGGAGTACATTGCTCAGCATGTCCAATAGTGATCCAATGGTTGTCATGGCATTTGTTGCTCTATTGTTCATGCGAGGAATCTGCTCAAAAGTTATGTCTATAAAGAGATCTTTAAGATTCTCTACCATCTTCTTGTAAGGGGTGAGCTTGTCATCCTTAGTTTGATAGTCATCATTGAATTGGTTGATGACCAACTATGAGTCTCCATAGACTTTCATTTCTTGAATCTGCCACTAAACTGTTATCCTTAAACCTATGATTAGGGCTTTGTACTCAACAATGTTGGTGGTGCACGAAAATGATAGCCTGTATGACTTTGGAATGCAATCACCTTGAGAGGTGATGAAAATAATGCCTGCTCTAGATCCATGTTGGGTGAATGATCCATCAGAGTACATTTTGCATTGATCTGTGAGGTTGAGAAGGAATACTGATTCATCAAGAAACTCAGATACCAAAGGATTTTCTACATAGATGGGTGCTTATGCTAGTTGGTCTGCGATCATTTTTCCTTTGATTTCCTTGTGCTCCTGTCTAATTTTGTTAAGATCATCACCCATTTAGCCATTCATCCTATGAGGGTTGCTTTGGATAATAGAAATTTTAGTGGGTCTATCTTTGCAATGTGCTTAATTTGATGTGACAACATGTAATGTCTGAAATTTTGTAAAGAAAAAACTACTACTAGGCATGCTTTCTCAATAGGTGAATAGTTCATTTCATAGCCCACCAAGGTTCTACTGATGTAGCAGATAGCTCTTTCCTTTCCATTTTCATCATGTTGTGCTAAAAGAGCTCCTAGTGCCGCTGATTTTGATAAGATATATAAGATCAATGGTTTGTTTGGTATTGGTGGCATGAGCACTGGAGGCATTAATAGATAATCTTTGATCTACTGGAAAGCTTTATCACACTTATCATCCCACTTGTAGGTTATCCCTTTATGGAGAAGATGTGAAAAGGGATGGATCTTATTTGATAGCTGCATTATGAACCTTTTGATGGACTGCAATCTTCCTTGTAATCCTCTCATTTGTTTTAGTGTTTGCGGCGGTTCCATGTCTAAGATAACTTTTACCTTTACTAGATTGATTTCTATCCCTCTTTGTGAAATGATGAAGCCAAGAAGTTTCCATGATGTGACCCCAAACACAATTTTTGGATTCAGTCGTGCTTTATATTCTTCAAGCCTGTCAAAGATGGGTCCTAAGACTGGTATGCGTTCACTTCTTTTCTTTGATTTTGCCAAAATATCATCCACATAATCTTCAACTGTTTTGTGGATCATGTCATGGAAGATGAAGATCATTTCTCTTTGATAGGTTGCTCCTGCACTCTTTAACTCGAAGGGAATTACGTTCCAGCAATATGTCCCCCATGGACAAGTGAATGCAGTTTTATGTTGATCCTCCTTAGTGATCATGATTTGGTTATAGCCCGAAAAACCATCCATGAGTGATAGCATTTCATGCCCAGTTGTTAGGTCCACAATGAGGTCGATGTTGGGAAGAGGAAAGTCATCCTTCGGGCATGCTTTGTTTAAGTCTTTAAAATCAGTGTAGATTTTGATGCCCCTAATGGGTTTTGAGACTAGTACTAGCTTTGAAACCCACTCAAGATAATATATTGGTCAAATGAACCCAAAATCTAGAAGTTTTTGTAACTCTAGTTTCACCAAGAATGCAATCTGAGGGCGCATCTTTCTTTTAACTTCTGCTTGACGGGCTTGGCTTCAGGATATATTGCTAAATGATGCATAACTACTTTAGGATCAAGGCCAGGCATATCAATGTATGATCATGCAAAGTTAGCTCTTTGCTCTTTTAGGAATGCTTCTAGGTTCTTTTGTTCTTCATCCAATAGGGATTCAACATAGAAAGTGATATGGGGTGCTTCTTTTGTTCCTAGATTGACTAGGGTATCCTTTTTGCTAGCACTATTGACTTTTCAGGATGTATTGCACTAAGGGAGAGATTAAATCCCTCATCCTTGGGTGCCTTAGAGAGGTTTTCACCCTTGGATACGTCCCTTATTTTTACTATTTTAGGATCAGAGAGTGCCACAATGTGGTTTTCTCTCAAGGATCTGCGTGTTAGTTACATTTCATCAATTTTGTGACTGAAGGATTCAATTGTCTCTCCATAGTATGCCCTTGTGTCTGGCTCTATGTTGAAACCTGCTTTGTGATCCGCCCAGGATAAGTTGTCATAGAGTCCCATGAATTATGAGATCGCTTCATAATTTTTGAATAAATCAAGAATCAGTGGTCCTTGTTGGTCCATGTCAATAAGTTGTGGGTATACCAGGCGTAGCTTAGTGGGTTGATTGCTTGGAACAAAGGATGTATTGTATACCATGAAGATGGAGTTATTTTCAAATAGGTCACCCATATCAAGGGGGAAGTCATCTAAGGTTGTGTCATGCAGTGTAGGTAACCAAGAGGAAGCCTCAACTAGTTTAATAGAAGTACCTTTGCCAATAAGGGTAACCTTGCTAGTAGTACAATCTAAACCAAGATTTCTTAATCGTTTCTCAGGAACAATAGGTTCTAGCAAGCCATTGTTGTTTTGTCCCAGTTTCTCATTCTTGTTATAACCCATTCCCTTCATGAGCTACAAGCCTTTATTATCATCTTCCATGGGAAGAATAGGGATAGGTCGTTCATCCTGATAGAGGAGTTTAGAGATATCCTCCTCGTTGGCATCTTCTTGATTCAGATCCCCCCATTTGGTGAAGGTAGTAGCTGCCATCTTGATTGTTTTGAGCTCCTTGATGTCAAATGTGGGTTTCCCATGAGATTAAGGAGAAAGAGGTAATTGTCCTAAGACAAAGGTATCTTTCAGGAGCTTATAATTTCCACAGTCATTATCTTAGATCACTGCTTTGATGTCAGGAATTTTTTGCACAATAGGCATAGTTGTTGCTAAGGTAGGTGCAAGGGATGGCCGATCAACAAATGAGGTAGGCATGGATGTAGGCCGTTCATCATTTTTAGGCACTTGGGGGATCTTATAAAACTTAGCCTCAAGACTTTTGCAGTAGGAAAAAGGCTCAGGATCTCTGTAGATGGTAACTTCTCTGCCCTCGAAAAGAAACTTGACACATTGATAGTAGGTCAAGGCGACAAATTTTAAGGCATGGATCCAGGGTCGGCCAAGCAGGATGTTGTATGGAAGTTCAAGATCTAACACTTGGCAAGTAGTTTCTGCAATGATGCCTTGTGATACTCGCTCTTGGTCGTCATAGGCCCTAATGGTGGTACTCTTTGTTTTCTCAATGGTATCTTCCGAGTAGCCCAAGTCTTTGATCAACTTAAGGGTACAAATATTTAGACCAGCACCTCCATCTACTAAGACTCTTTTGGTCTTATTCTTATGAATGTAGACCTCGAGGTGTAAAGCATGATTATGAGATGGTTGTGATGGTAGGTCTTGCTTGGTAAAGGTAAGAAGATGATCGATAATGTGCTTCACCATAGCTTGAAATTGATCTATATAAATATCCTCAGGGATAGATGACTCTGACAAGGCTTTCTCTAAGATTTCTTTGTGTGGGGGATAGCCTTAACAATTCTAAAATTGAAATATGTGCGGGGGTTTTCTTAAGTTGGTCTAAGAGATTATACTTGTTGGGATTCGATGTTGGAAAAGTAGGTTGTGCCCTAGACTGAGATGGGACTCCTTGGATAGCGACCTTTCCACGTCGTGTGGTGAATCCACACTCGAAACTAGGTCCTTTGATGGTGATGACTTTAATGAAACTATCACAAGATGCGACCACGTTTGAGTAGCTATGTTGCACATTTTTGTAATCCTTGGCTTTTTCGTTGTTGTTCCCTTTGGTATGATTTGCCATAGGGTTCTTGTATATCTTGAGATCCTGATTCACAATAGTTACTTCAATAGAGATGGTTTCGTTCTCTATGAGATCTTGGATGATGTTCTTAAGTTTCATACAATTTGTGGTTTTGTGTCCTTTGATTTTATGGAAGTCACAAAGATCATTCTTATTGTACCAGGATGGTTTCTCTTGCAGTTCTTGGTAATTTTCAAAGTTGGGCAATGTTTTCAGATTTGATTCTACTAACTTTTTCATGATGGTTTCAATAGGCTTAGATAATTGTGTGTACTTGCGCTTGGGATAGTTATTCCTATTAGTAGTTTGCCTTTGTTGCATCCCAGTGTTGTTGATTTGATTGTTCTAAGGGGGTGGTGTTTGCTGCATAGCTGGTTGAATGTTAGCAACTTGATTGTTTTTAGGTCTAGGAGCACTTAGGACCACTTTAGCATCTACCGCACCATCATTCATCACATTTTTGTTTTTATCCTAGACACGAGGTTTGTCATTTGAACTGGTTGATGGGCAGTTGTAAGCTTGATTATTTCCTTGTGAGATTAGAGATAGTTCAATGTTAAGGGATCGAGGGACAAGCTCATCATAATATGTGATGCACTGCATTTTCAAGTGGAATGAGAGATTGGGATCCAAATTGGCTATGATGATTCCCACTTGTTGCTCATCGGAAATGGGCCACTTGCTCTTACTAGCTCTTTGTCTCCATCGTTGCAAGAAATTGGCGAAAGATTCTCCTTTGGTTTGTTTGAGAGTGTACAACTCTTCTAGACTGACGTCCATGTCGAGATTAAAAAAGAAGTGGTCGATGAATTTATTAGTGATTTCTTGGAAAAAAATTATGCCAGGAGATAGATTAGAGAACCAATCCATGGCAGGACCTATTAAGCTTTGAGGGAAGAGGCACATTAGATATGAATCATTATAGGCCACCTCCATACACATATGTTGAATTATTTGACATGGTCCATAGGACTTCCCCTCCCTTTGTATTTATCGATTTTAGGAATCTCAAATCCATGAGGTAATGGTACCATTACAATGTTGTGGTCAAATGGATAAGGACATAGGTTTTGTGTATGAGGCTTCTTTGTCTTGCCCATTCGAAGGTCTTGCATTTCTTAAGATATTGCCTTAAGTTGCAAAGCTAGATCTTCTTGCGGATTTGGTGGAGGAACACATGATGGGATGAAGGATGAGTTGTATATGGGATTTTGATATGATGGTATGTTGTATGGGGTGTATGGTGGAGTGGGATTATGTGAAGGTGATTGAGGTGTTGATGTATATGTTCCTAGTGTGTTTCGATTGACGATGTTCTATTGAGTATTATGGTAGGAACTTTGATGTTGTTGTTGCTAATATTGGGAATATCGTTGAGCTAGTAAGGCTTGATGTTGTTGTTGCACCACAAGGGCTTGTTGTTGTTGTTGTGTCGTGATGGATTTCTATTGGGCCTAGTGTTGTTGTTGTGCCACGATGGCTTGTTGTTGAGCCTGATGTTGTTGTTGTGTCGTGATGGCTTATTGTTGGACCTGATGTGGTTGTTGTGCCATGATGGCTTGTTGTTAGGCCTGATGTTGTTGTTGTGCCACTAAGGCTTCTTGATAAGCTTGTTGTTGTTAATATTGTTGATGTTGTTGTGTGACTACGACTGCTTGCTATTGTTGTGTAGCTAAGGCGGCTTGAAAAGCCTATTGTTCTTGTTGTAAGGCTGAGGTATGATTTTGCAATAGGGGACTAGTTGGTTGTTGGGACATCTATAATGGATTGTGGGGGTTGATGTTTTGGATAGGTTGCGAGTTGGTGATGAGAGATTAAGGGTTTCCTTGGTTCAACATTCCTTGTAAAACAGTGGATTGAGATGGAGGAATGTAAGTTTGAGATCCCATTTTATTTTTCATGGTGAAGGGGATCGTGGATGTTGTCATTATATTTTGCAAGGGTGTTGACATACTAGGACCTTAAGTCCATTTATTGAAAGGATTCCCTTGACCAAGGTTTGGGGGATTTCCTTGTGCTTGAGATGTGACCAAAGTACTTCCTTGATTGATAGCCTGTTCATACCCAAGGTGTTGGTTTGATTTGGATTGATGGTAGATGAATATGATATGTCCTATGATGATAATAGTATGGATGAACCCATGGTAGGATTAGGTAAAGATGTCCCTATTTTAATTAAGGGTTGGCTTTGTGAAATAGTATTGACATGCCCTTGCGTATTACCTTGAGATACTTGGTCTATACTACTTTGCGTGATGGTGAGAATACTTGTGGTACTCATGGATGTGGATGAAGATGGATGTCCCTGATAAGTGGAGGTTGTGGTGGATTAATGAAGGTCAAGAGGTTTATGTATTTGTTTCAAATTTTCAGGGATGGGAGGAGCACCAAAGGTAGGCGTCCAAGTGGTTGTTGGAGGTGGAGGATTGGTATCAAGAGTACCTACAAATGTATTGATTTCAAATGGAAGAGCCAGACCAAAGTCTTTAGCAAGGCTAGTTGAAAGACTAGGTATGTAAGTTTGATTTCCTCCTTAGTGAGCTAAAAGAGATTATTTGTGATGTCTTCAATCTCATATGGTCTTGTTGGAGATGATGGTTGTTGTGATGGTGTAACTTGGCTTCTTGGGTTAAATTCTTGAGGATTTGGATCACTTGAGGTAAATGTGACTTTGGTTTTCTCCGTGATTCTCTTGTATTGTGATCTCATTTTTACCATAAATTTGGGGTCACTGGTTGGAGATTTGTGTTAAGATTTATAATGTTTGAACTCTCTAGTTGACTCAAATCTAGGCAAGAGGGACACTCTAAGTCTTTTGGGAGCAATGATGATAATGTGGGATGAAAAGATGGGTGACGTGGGAAGTGATATTTGCAAGCGTTTTAGGACAACACTTTTGACTTAAGTTTGATGTTGTGATGTTGGAATAAAGGATGATAATGAACTTAGAAATCTTTAGGGTAGACTTGTGACCTTCAAGATAAACTAGTTCAAAGATGATAACTATCTCAACTAAGTGCATGGAAAAGGATACATTTTACATACAAAGTAGCTAAGGTAGCAAGTTGGTTTGACGTTTTAAGTCCCAAAGTGTTGGTGTATTTGAAATTTTGCAAAGATAGATGAGGTGAAGGATTAAATTTTGATGAAGGGGTGGATGAGATGTTTGACCCAATGTTGACCTAGAATGAACCTATGTTTTCCAAGACCATGGTAATGAGAATGATGCTAGACCTCTAAAATGTTCAAATCCTAAAGACCTAATGATTTTTTAGAAAACTTGTGGATCTTCAAAAAGTTGAATGTCTTGGCTTATTAAGAATGTGTATAGGTCAGGATTTCTTCTTATAGTGTGTTCATAAAATTTTATCAATAATTTGTTTCTATTTTCGTAGAGTGCCTCAATGCAGTTGTTGATTGCTTTTTCACTACAATGTCTAAGTTAATGGTGACAACCAATTGAATTTCGTTTGGGGATCTTTACTTTGTGTGAGATCATTTGGTAAAGTGAGCTTTTGTTTTGATAAGACTGAGGTAGTGAGAATGATGCTAGAGCTCTAAAATATTCAAGTCCTAGAAAACGAGAGGAATGATGGGAATATTCAAACCTATTCTAGCTCTCCTAGCTTGTGCATAAAAGTTTCTCATCAAAGTGTAATGATTGTGGTAAAAGATTAAAGCCCAATTTTGACTGTACTTTGTTCTACGATTCCTATGTCTGAAATTGCGGGTTGAAGAGTTTCTTCTATGAAGTTTGACTTTTTGGTGAATCATTCAGAGAAGATGAGTATCGTGAAAAAGACCAGGGTTATGACTCCAAAAGAATGCATATAATTCTAGACTATACCTTGAAGCGTATCTATAAAATTTTGTCACTATCTTGTTTCTATTCTTGTGAATTGCTAAAAGGTGTTTTTTTTTAACTTTTGGTTTAAGATGCCTGAGCTTAGAATGATGACCTGTAGATCTTGCTTTGGGGATTTTAATCTTGCGTGAGATCATTAAAGAAGAAGAAGATAATTATTGCCACGTAGGAGATGGTAATATGGGCCTTCTAGCCAAAATATCTGCTCTTCGTTCTTCTTTATCCAAGATAGTTGCAACAATTCTCCACTGATTGGATGTTTCTTTAGTTTCAAAAGTAAAGGTTCTCAAACTGCTGATAATATCTATTTTTTCTCCCTCAATATATTCAAATTTTGGTTGAATGATAACACCTGGAAGGTCGGGTTGTAAAATGGGAGAGTTCGATCTCCAAATGGTCATATGGGGATCAATTTGGATCAATTTTATCTTGCTTAAGTGAATTGATTTTACAAACACTCTTCTTGATTAAGTTTCCAAATTAAATGTTTATGTCAAAAACATCATAACTTTCACAATGGCCATTTCGTGAAAATCATGAGATTAGAGCCGTGTAATTGCCTATGTTATCTTCGAGAAATATGGGTTGTGATTAAGTCAAGATATTTATAAGTTGTTAAGGATAGAAACCCTTAGGACAAGCAACAATATCAAAGCTAGATCAAGAGACACTCATATTTAAACCAAGGTGTTTGAAATTTTGAAGATGGTGAATGTTTGTTTTTGAAACATTTTGGAACCAAACAATGTATCATTTAACTGACTCACAAGCATTACAACCCTAGGATAGAAATGGATATATATGTTGAATTCCCACTTGGATTTCTCCAACTGCGCTTATTTAGAGCGGATGATTAGAAGATTGACCACACAGATTCCCCCTTACAATGCACTCTCTTCTTGGGTTAACCAAGCTTCAAGTTCTTATGAATCTCTCATGAAAAACTTTTCATCTCTACTAAGAACTGCAAGTATGTGGGACGGCTTCAGAGGTCCGACCTCCTGACATCAACAAATATTAAGTATTTTTGGATTGCTAAACAAGGATTCGTAATAAGGGCATCCAGTTTAGGCATGTAATGATAAAATCCTTGTGAGAGGTCTCCCAACCCTTAGAACAAGGGCTTTACGCATCATCAAGATGTTGGGGGAGATCTACCATATCCACTTCCCATTAATCACAACTTTCATTGTAACCACAAATTTATATCGCAGTTTAGAAGAGCTTGGCTTTAGCTTGTTACCACTTGGGTCATTCCCTTGGGGTGAGTAATTTTTCCCACCAAGGCAGGCCCTCTAAAGGTGAAAAATAGTGAGTAAGTACATCCATAGTTTGATCATCTTTGTTTGCATGCACAAAGAGAGAACACATGCTATGCCTTTTCTCACACTAGCATGATTGTTAATTTTAAACCCAAATTGAAAGATGGAGGTGATTTTGCAACATGATAGAGAATGTTTTTGTTTCTCAAGATCCACTAAAAAAAAAAAGGCAATTAGTGCCTAAAATAGAACTGGATTTTAGTGCATTTGATTTCATGAATTTGGCACTTTTGTTGGTGCAAAACTCGACGCAAACATGTATGCTCACTTCAGCGCCAGATTTAGCTCCAGGTTTAGTGTCGACTTTTGTTGCTTCCAATTTGGCTTCCAATTTTTCTTCTGGTTTTGCTTCTTGTGTTGCTTCCACATTTTCTTCCAGTTTTGTTTTTGATTTTGCTTCTAGTTTTTCTTCGGGTTTTGCTTCCAGTTTTGCTTCTAGTTTTGCTTCCAATTTTGCTTCCAGTTTTGCTTCCAATTTTTCTTCCAATTTTACTTCTAGTTTTGCTTCCAATTTTGCTTTCGATATAACGTCACTTCTTGCATCTAGCTTTGCTTCCATTTTTGTATCTTTTGTTGCTTCTAATATGGCTTCTATTATTGCATCTTTTGTTGCTTCTAAAATTACTTCCATTATTACTTCTTTGTTTGCTACCTGAATTGCATCTATTTTTGCTTCCTAGATAATGCCAAGTTTTGCTTCCAAGATTGATTTTGGTTTGCTTCTAGTTTGGCTTCCATTGTTGCTTCCCTTTTTGCTTCTAAAAATGCTTTTTTTTTTCCTCCATTTATTAATTTAATATGTTTTATTTCAATTTAATTAGTTATATATATCATGCCTCTTAAATAACTCATATGATTATAGAGTAAGTAAATTAAATAATATGTTTTATTTCAATTTAATTAGTTAAATATATTGTGCCTCTTAAATAACTCATATGATTATAGAGTAAGTAATTTAATTATTTAACTCATATGATTAAATAACAAGATAATTATTGTTACTTGATTCTGCTTCCAACTAAATCAGGTAGACTTATGATTGTGTTTGCATTTAAACAATAAAAGGTACATATCATTTTCTACTAAGTTTCATCCATGTGCATAAAAGAGAGTATAAAAAAACTACATTATTTGATTAAGGGAATTGCATACAATAGAAAAGAGAGTCAACATTTATTGCAAAGGTAGTCTTTATTGATAACCATAAGTGTATAGTGTCCCTCACAAGCTAAGGGACTGACTATTTTTATGCATATAAAGAAAAAACTATACATTTACAGATAAATGGAAATGCATATGTAAAGAAGGGGGACCCGTCATTCTGAATGACGAATCCTGATTGAGTTGCCTTGCATCATCTTTAGTCCTCCTGTCCATCTAGCTTCCAGTTGTCACTTGCCCTTGCTACTCCGAGTTTCCCTGCATTTGTGAGAAGAAGTTGGTTAGAGCAATGAAGGATCACCAATCAGTACATAGGAAAAAATTTGTAAACATATAATCTGATCCTTATAAACATTAAAATAGCTAGCATATCATAGATGTCCAAGAAAAAAAGAGAGTTATCAAACACATCTATCATATTCTCTATTTATCTAACATGTTTTATCTTTGTGCAAATATAGGACAAAACTTTGTTACTGTTTTGTTTCAGCTGATTACATCATGTGGATTAAAATATGGCTCCCATGAGGGTTGAGCCCAACATGTTGCCCTCGTGTTTTAGGAGGGATAGGAAATTGAGCAACTTGATTAAATCAATGATAAGCCTA
Organism: Sequoiadendron giganteum; assembly: GCA_007115665.2. Taxonomy (NCBI): domain Eukaryota; kingdom Viridiplantae; phylum Streptophyta; class Pinopsida; order Cupressales; family Cupressaceae; genus Sequoiadendron; species Sequoiadendron giganteum. The sequence goes on along the minus strand of CM021104.1, from coordinate 684,938,875 downwards.
TTCTTGATGCATTAAATCAATATGGAATCATACCAATTGATCAACTTTCATTATCAGATTCAAAAGATACAACAAAATGGTGTGAATTGTCAAGAAAGTTGCTCTGCATCTTTCACAATGAATCAAACAATAGGATGCTTGGAAATATTACTCTGCTGGATATGTCTTTCAATCTTCTTAAGTTGGATCCAAAGTCCATTTTAATAATGATATGAGTTGTATTTCATTGTCAACATTTTCAAGGAGCCATTAAATAAGGGAACAAGAACAAGGACAACAATCATTCAAAAATGAAACAGTTTGTGTCTTCCCAAGAAATAGATGATTTCTGTGATAATATAAACATTGAAGTACATATGCATCACATTCAATTATGGATAATCATTATGGTCGAGTTACCCAATTAGGTCTTACAGGTTATCAAGAGCTATCGAGATCTATCATGAGTTACATGGATCAACACAAGGTGAAAAATTGAATGCAAGGACAAAGCCATCATGTCAGTATGTTGTCTCGAAGAGCAATGCATGAGAAGCACAACACATTGATGCAAATGAATAACTAACATGCATTGGTAATCATCTTGCTACTGATACAATGAGTATTCACAAACAACTACAGTGCACACTTTGATAAACAACCAATGCATGATGGTTTGAGGAGATACCAATGATTCTACAAATGAATGTAGGACAGTCATGAAGGGCAGCCTTCGAGAAGGATTTCTTGGTAATCATGTCAAGGACAAACTTGGTAAAGCAACTCATCATGCTAGTAACAATGTGAAAAGATACATGTGAAGTATTGCAAAGTGATAGAACTACATGAAGCATAAATTGATGAAAAATTTGACAGTAATGATGTTTGCAAGAGATTATGGACATGGCAAGATCTATGTTGATTGAAAGACAAGCTATCATCAATATAAGGTAATGCAATGCCATTTCCACTTTAAAAGGCTACATAAGATTAAAGTATGCAACAAGTGTATGTTACTCAAAAGGTTCATGAAAGCCTATATTAGTCATGCATAATGATGCTATGATGTAAATCAACAGATGATAAAGAAGATGAAGATTTAAGTATTCATTTTCTCCAAGAAAGGAAATATATAGCCTCGGCCTATGTGAAACAAACCCTCAAAAATAGAAAAATACCTAGAAATGAAGGAGCACTGTCATATTCCCTTTTAAGAAAATTATTATGGAAATTAAAAATGAATGCAAGCATGGCCGCAACCATGAACAAAGGTATTTCTTCCATTTTTGTACATAAAATACTATCTTTTGAAGAAAATACAAGTTCCATAGAGGGTTTTACATTTTTCTTACAGAAAGACCAAAGACCGAGCATACAAGAATGAAACATGAAAACATAGAAAATAAAGCATTTTCGCCATTGTTTTGAATGGAGAGAGCTCAAAATGAGCTTTGATTCAAGAAAAAAAAAAGAGAAAATCAAGGTATACATTGGCATAGAGCTTACCTGAGCTCGAGTTTGTTTGTTTTCATTGAATATGCAAGTTATTTTTCACCATGGGAAGCTTCAAAAAACTCAATCATGGTGGCCAAGAGCAAGCAAAGCTTCCACAGAAGAAATGAAGAGAAGAATGCATCAAAAAAATTAGAGAGGTCGTGACCAAGAAGCTTCGAAACCCTTCAAAAATGGAGTGAAAATGCTACAGAATACTCAAGAAGCAACTTACCATCCAGTTGCAAGAGGATTTCAACCCCAAGCATGGAGGAATCAATTGAAAAATGCATGGAGAATTCTCAAACCCTAGTTCATCATGGCGACCGAATACATAACTCTTTTCTTCCAAAGTTGCCAAGTAAAATGATTCACGGGTTTTCAAAAAACCCTAGATCAAAGACAAACCCAGAATGCCATTGAATAGAGACCGTAGCCATAATCATGGAGCTGTGAAGGAGGCTCAAAAATATAATAAAGAAAATTTTACACTCTGTTCTTTTTGGAAATAGAAAAAATATTCTAGAGAGGTCGCGACCAAGCTATCACCAGGAAAGAGAAAAAATGCAGCAATAAAAAAATATTTCATCGTTTGATCAAACCAAATATGGAGAGTATGATTTGTTTCATTTATTTTTCTAGTGAGCTAAGTCCAGAGAAGATGAGCCAAGATAGAAGGGTTACAAAATAAGGATGCATGGTAGAAATAAAACACCCATTCATTCGTATCTATTAAGTCCAAATCGAGCTTTTTTTGACATAAAACAAAGGTAAGATACAAAGAAATGGTGCATAGAAACTTACTCAACTTCTTGTTGTTCAAAGAAATGTGAGCTCCATAAGTGCTTTGATGTTAGCCTCAAGACAAGCAAGGCATCAACACAGTAAAGCAAGAGAAAAATGCATGAGAATCCGAGAAGGAATGTCTTTGAAAACACATTCAGATAAGTGGAAACAAATGATGAACCATGAAAGTTTTACCCGATTAAGCCTCAATAGAAATTTTTGTGAAGAAAACTCTCAAAATCATTGAGAAAATTGATAGACACTCCTTCAGAAAGCTCGAGGTTTCAAACTCTAATGATGGTGGCATGTGATGGTGCATGTGCAGGGCAAGGGAGCTCAAAAAAACCAAGTGAAAATGAGAGTTAAAAATTAGGGCTTGGGTATTTTGTTCTAACTCATCATGGCAGCAAAAATATTGATGTGAGAAAACTCAAATATGTTTAATCATTAAATATTTTAATATTCAAACAAATTTAGAAAACAAAATACATATATTTTATAATAAAAAATTACTATTATCTATTAAATTCAAAAGTGTTAAGTTCATTATTTTACCTCTGTACCGTTGGATGATTGTGAGATAGGTGTGGTGGCACGGTATACTGCCATACCACGAGAGATTTCTTACTGCCTAGCGGTAGTGTGGTGTATACCGCCATACTACGAGAGGATTCTGACTGTTTGGTAGTAGCGCGATATACCGCCACCCCACGAAAGCCTTCTAGTAGTAGGGTTACGGTGTATACCGCTCTATCGCATATGTTACTCACCTTCCCGACGGTATAGTAGTGTATGCTTTTGATCATTACTTGAAGAGTGTCGATGAGACAATCTTATTTGTCTTATCGATATCTCAATGTCTCATCGACATTAGATCTTATGTTCCTATGATGTTGGTTGCCGGTGTCGATGAGACAAGTTAATATCTCTTACTGATATGCCACTATCTAAATCCGGCACTAAATCCAACACTAAATCGGACTTCCTAATATCGCCATACCATGAGAGATTTCTTACTACCTAGTGATAGAGTGGTGTATGCCACCATACCACAAGAAGATTCTGACTTTCTGGTAGTAGTGCGGTATACCGCCACCCCACGAAAGCCTTCTAGTTGCAGGGTTGCGGTGTATACTGCTCTACCACATATGTTGCTCACCTTCCTGGTGGTATAGTGGTGTATGATTTTGATCATTACTTGTAGAGCATTAATGAGACAATCTTATTCATCTTACCGATATCTCAATGTCTCATCAACATTAGATCTTATGTTCCTCTAATGTTGGTTGTCGGTGTTGATGAGACAAGTTAATATCTCTTACTAATATACCACTGTCTAAATCTAGTGCTAAATCCGACGCTAAATCAAACTGCCTAATACCACCATACCGCAGGAGATTTCTTACTGCCTAGCGGTAGTGTGGTGTATACCACCATACTATGAGAGGATTCTAACTGTCTGGCAATAGCGTGGTATACCGCCACCCCACGGAAGCCTTCTAGTAGCGGGATTGCGGTGTATATTGCTCTATCACATATGTTGATCACCTTCCCAGTGGTATAGTGGTGTATGCTTTTGATCATTACTTGAAGAGTGTCGATGAGACAATCTTATTTGTCTTACCGATATATCAATGTCTCATCGACATTAGATCTTATGTTCCTCTGATGTTGGTTTTCGGCGTCGATGAGACAAGTTAATATCTCTTACCGATATGCCACTGTCTAAATCCGGTGCTAAATCTGGCACTAAATCGGACTGCCTAATACCACCATACCGCTGGATATTTCTTACTGCCTGGTGGTAGTGCGGTGTATACTGCCATACCACAAGAGAATTTTGACTGTCTAGTGGTAGCGCGGTATACCGCCACCCCATGAAAGCCTTCTAGTAGCAAGGTTGTGGTGTATACCGCTCTATTGCATATGTTGCTCACCTTCCCGATGGTATAATGGTGTATGCTTTTGATCATTACTTGAAGAGTGTCGATGATACAATCTTATTTGTCTTACCGATATCTCAATGTCTCATCGACATTAGATCTTATGTTCCTTTGATGTTGGTTGTCGATGTCGATGAGACAAGTTAATATCTCTTACCGATATGCCACTGTCTAAATCTGGGGCTGCTAAATCTGGTGCTAAATTCGATGCTAAACCCGATGCTAAACCCAACACTAAATTTGGTGCTAATTAGCACCTACTTGTCCTGATCGACACAAAAAATTCCAAAAATGGGGCCAACTCGATAAATAACACCGACTTTTTCAAAAAATTGGAGAAAAATACATTAAAACAGTGGGTGGAAGCAAAAAAGGGAGCAAATCATAGGGATTTGTTGTGGTGATTGCCTAACAACACGAGAGAATTGCATACGCATTCACTAGAAAAGTTCATAACCATAAAACAAAATAAACAGTTGTCAATTTTATCCCTCAAAGCAATAATGAGTTAATTTTAAGCACCAATTGAAGGATGAGTTTGCCTTGTTCAATTTTAAGCCCAATTGAAATATGTGATGTGAGGGTTCATTTTTATCCAACTTTGAATGTTCATTTTAAACCCAATGAAAAAATAGTGCGTTGCCTAAAATTGAAAGCAAAAAAGCATGAAATTGGGTTATAATTACCCCAAAGCGTTGAACGCTAGTTACAATTATAGAATGTTTAGATAGAAAAGAAGTTCCTCAATTTCATTTCGTGCCTTTACACCTACAAAACCCTATTATTCTAACAATGTAAAAATAGTCAGACATCGATTAGTGATCAAATAATTAAAAGAAATTAAGTCACATGTCAAAAAACTTGCATGAAGTTTCTTACCCTAGTTGAGCGTCGTTGCACACAATGGTGTCATAATTTAAAATTTGGGTGTTGCTTTGGTGAATTTGAGCATCATTCTGCAGAAAGACCAATGAGCACAATTGCATCATTGTTTTGATGGGCATTGCTATAAACGAATGCATCGTGGTTTGAAATTTGAAAGCGTTGGTCTGGTGAAGTTGAGTGTCGTCGTTTTTGTTCCACGATACTTCAAATTTAAATAAGCGTCGCTATATTTAAATCAACGTCGACCAATTAAATATGCATTTATGTATCAAATTACTTGGGCATCGCTATATGGTGACACTATTGAAATAGCGTCATTGTTTATGTTTTGAGCGTCACTACAACCTGCAAAACAACATGAACATGGATTTCAAGCTAGAGTATGGTTAAATGATCAGTTTTCCCTCCTTCTAGTGCTAGAATGTCGATGCAAGGATACTGGTATGGGCCTAATTACGCTTGATCCATGAAGAATCGAAGCATAATGGAGCCATGGGTACTTGAATCTCAACAAGATCAATCAATCAAAATTGAAAGTAAACATTTTATCAAAAAACCTAATATGCTAAATTTATGAAAGCTTTAAAGAAAACATCTACTCTAATCTATTGAAATTTATCCTGTTGTGGAATTGGTGTCGCGTTGATGTGGACCGACGACCCTTTCCCAATCTCGTGATAGTGAGCTTGTTTTAGTCGATTCTATGGAAGAGAAGATCGATAAAACCATGGTGTTTGATGTGTGAAAACCTACATTATGCTAAAAATGAACATGATGCAAGCTATGTTACCATTATTTTATGCTATAAATGATCTAATTATGCAATTGCTAAGCTAATCTAAGCTAAAATGATGCTAAAAGATGAAACCCTAATTTATTTACAAACTAAGATGAATGCATGGAAGCCATTAATGGATTCTCTAAGCTATTATGCAACTAAAATAAACTTAAAATAAGCTAAATGTGTGCACATTGAGAGTATGGATGTGAGTAAATTTAACAACATAAGTTTGCAATCAAAGATCCTCCTATTTGTACATCTATTTATAGGAGAGCAAATGAGGAATGGGTGGTTGAGATCAAAAAGCTTAATCAACAATTCAAGATGAAGAAGATGAGAGGCATGGATCATGGATTCTAATCAATGGATGAGAATGCATGATGAAAGTTAATCAAAGGCTCACAATTACCTCAAAAAAACACACTTTTGACCTGCTCACACAAGTCAAAGGTAACTTGCTTAGGAGGTTGAAGGGTTAACTTTCTTTTGAAGCTAAGTGAGTTGATTGGAGGAGAGGGAATATTCCCTAGAATATTCCTTTTGGATGAGGAAAAAGGTTAATTTACAAAATAAAACAAAGTTTTAATTGTGCAAAAGGATAAATAATATTCTATGGGAATATTCCCTTTGATTAGAGGAAAATTAGTTTAATTGCTAATTAACCAAGGTTTAATTGCTAATTAAACAAGGTTTAATTTATGCAATTAGGGGATTAGAGGAATTAGAGATATTTATTAAATTAGATGATTTAATAAATAGGAGAGGGGTGTTCAAATGATATTTAATTAACTTAGGGTTACTTAATTAAATAAGATGACTTAGAAGATTAAATTAAATATTTTGATTTATTTAATGAGATGAGATGAAGTGTTAGTGTGAAAAGAGGCGAATTAACCCGATTTAATTAATTAGGCTAATGGACAAAAATGATGTAATTAATTAATTAGCTTTAAGCTAATTGAATTAATTAAGTGAAAAGAGGATGGATAAAGAAGAAATGATGTTAATAGACTCGTTTCGAGTGTATGACATTGATTAGGACATTTTTCAGTGTCTACAAGTAGTATGGATTTTTACGATGGGGAACCTTGTTTTGACCCATGGTAATGTTTTATGGTGGTATTTTGAGCCCCCATGAGTCTATATATTGAGGGGTTGAGATGGAGATATTATGAGAGGTTTTATAGGTACTTAGATGTTGTTAGATTGAAGACTGAAGAGGAGTTAGAGTGAATGTATTGTAATCACATATTTTGATAATACAAGCTATTCATCCCTTCTTTTATGGAGTTTTTTCCCAAAAGGGTTTCTCTATGTTAAACACTGTGTTTGGTGTTCAATTTTCTATTCTATGCTTTCATTGTTATCGCTGATTTAAAACTCCATATGGTAAACATTGTTAGATCTAATTTATAGTTGATTTAAAATTATATTATTACTATTCACCTTCTATTTTCTAACATCTAGTATGAGAGCATGGCCATTTCCGTGTTTTGGGTGGTAGAACAAAGGTTTTTTGAGCTATAGTGGGAGTTTGGTTGATCTATTTTTTGTAGTTTTTTGTGTTGAAGCCATGGCTGCACGTTCTTCCCATTTGGGCATCAAAAAATTTAATGGAATGGGATATGAGTTGTGGAAGCTGAAAATGGAGGATCTCCTTGAAGAACGAGATCAATGGGTGGCTGTAACAAATGAAAAGAAACCCAAAAAATGACTGATGAAGATTGGGAGAAGATGGATAAGAAGGCAAGGGGTACTATCAAATTGTGTCTTGCATATTTTATTCTCCTGACTTTTCCAAAGGAAAAAAGTACACATGCTTTGTGGAATCAGATAGGTGAGATCTACCAAGCAAAAATTTTGGTGAACAAACTCTACTTGAAACAAAAGTTATTTTCTCTTAAGATGAAGGAAGGTGAATCAATAACCGAGCATTTAAATTCATTTGATTTGATTTTGATTGTTGATGACAAAGATAAATGTATTATTCTTTACTTGACTCATGGGAAAATTTCATTATTGCTATCATTACTAACCTCAAAGATCCAAAGATGGATGCACTTGTAGCAGCCCTATTGCCACAGGAAATAAGGAAAAAGACTATGGATAGTTCAGGTGATGCTCTCAATGTCAGGGGAAGGCCTAAAGGAGATAAGAATGAGCCTAAGGACATGTCTAAGAGTAGATCTAAAACTCATGGGAAGAAGAACATAGTGAAATGCATGAACTATGGAAAAAGAACTAACATGTGAAGAAGGAATGTAGAAATCCAAAGAAACAAATTAATTCCTCCATAGAGAAATCCTCAAATTCAGGTGACGAAGCTTTAGTTTCTTCTCTTCATATTATGACTAATGAACATTGGTTAATTGATTAAGAATGCTCATATCATATGTCTCCTCATAAGGAGTGGTTTTCCACATATGAAAAATATGATGGAGGTGAAGTATACCTCAGTGATAACTCTTCATATCCTATTTTTGGAAGGGGTAAGATTCAATTGTGTTTCAATGACGGGAGGTTAGAAAATTTTATCTTTTTGCCTCTTGTTAAAAAAAAAAAATTTAAGTTTTCAAAAGGTTTTTAGGCCTAATATGTAGGTTAGAGGATAAAAACTCATGGACCTTGAACCTTCAAGGTGTCTAGGAATATCCCTTCATACTAGGTCTCTATCAATTTGTCTCCCAGGTTAACTCACTCAATATTTATAAAGTTCATTCTCTTTATTTCAATTCCATCATGGATTAAGACATTATTAGTTTTCCTTTAATTAGTCATCTTCTATTGGTTATTAACTATTGAATGAACAAGACAACTAAGAGCATCCAGATGAATCAATTTTATCAAATTAAAACATCAAAAACCTCAACATTAATCAGATCCACATGCATTCAATAAAACCTTAATCTTTTATAATGTTTAAACATGAAAAGAAGATAACATAAACTGAAACAACCAACACCATACACAAGAGAACACCAGATTTACATGGAAATCCCAATGAGGGAAAAACCACGGTGAGGATTAGCTCATAATATAAGTAATTGCAAAATTGGTACAAGGAAGCTCACTGCTAGAATATGACACATTATCCAGAAAGGCTCACAACCCAGGCTCACTTCCAGAATAGAAAGAAGATAAGATGTTACACAGAGAACACACTCTCAATGCAACAAACATTCCACCACAACAGGTCCAACAACACTTGTAGTCTTCAAGAGATCAAGATACGTTAGCTCACTGCATTCAACAATCTTGCATTATAGATCACATTGCATTTCAAACCTTTGCACTTAAGTTTGCATCACACACCACACATACTCATAAACTCCATTTCACATCAGCTCTCCTTGCATTTAGACCATTCAGAACTTGAAAAACATCTTTAAGTCAGCTACACTCACCTTACAATTTATAAATTTAAAATAGGCCGGCACTAAACATTCCTGCGGTGGATAGGAATGAAAAGTGGACCAAAAAAAAATAATTGGGACCCAAATTAACTCTCACATGCCACGCTACACCTTCATTAATGTTTGAACATCTTCAAATGTAGTGTAAACACCAGTTCGACCGATAACTATGCAAACACCATTAAAATTTGAATTACATGCTTCCACAAATCCAAGGATGACTTGTGAACCACATACCATGTTTAACACGATCTAGAATATTCCTCTAAAATCTTGAAACTCATCAAAATCCTTCACAAAAATTTTACCTTTAGAATGTACATAGCTTGTAGACTCAAACTACACTATCAAACACTACAACTCTAAAGTCCATCTTCCGGAGCACCAAACCACGAACCCTCTTGAAATAGGAAAGAGATCAACACTATACTCATACCTCCAAAATATCAAGACTTGAAGAGAAACTGTGGAGAAATACAAATCAAAGATATTTCTCCTTGACACCATTGTAAGCAACACTATGAAACAAGTTCACACACTAGTGAACATAGCTTCCTTTTTACATTTATCCAGAAGCCCAAACGCTGGATATAGAACTCTGAACACCTCTAACCAACATATCTAAAGCAACAAGAATATCTTCAACCTAGAAGAAATGAGAAGCAAAACCAGATCACCTCTGTAAACCAAAACACCTCTGCAACACCCTATTTCCTTATTTTATCAATTTTATCAATATCCTCAACATATAAACCATAAATAGAAACTTATCAAAGCAACACCAAAGGTTAACATCAACAACTTAACTGATGAAAACATAATGCAACTAATCAAAGCAACATTATCTCTTAACCACTACACAACTATCATCAATGACAACACAAGCTTGTTGACATCAATGACAACACCTTCATACTTGCAACAATCAACATGTGTACATATTTGAGAACTTGATACATAGTGTATTTAGGCTTTCCAATTTTTTTAGATCCTTTCCAATTGCTTCAGCAAGGTTACCCCTTTGACTTGGCCTTCTTGTAGGATGTTTGAACATTTAGCTAGACCTATTCCTTTCCTCCAATTTCTCTAAATTTTACAAGTTGGTGTAGAATTAAATTTATAGAAACTTCATAATCGTCACCTTTTAATCTAGATACATCCCGAACCTTTGTTGTTAGTTTTTCTAAATCCTAACATAACAATTTCAAGTTTCCACATCTTGAATTCATCCAATTAGCATAGTTTGAGTTAGAATTTGATTACATTATCAATCTTAGTTTATTAGTGGTTGTTGATTAATGTTTTTATGGTTGGAGATGACCTTAGGTACCTTAGTTTACAAATATATTGCATATAGTTACCTTGAAATAACCTCAATTTGTACATAGTTTTCATATATTGCAAACACAACCACACACTCAAAAATGAATATTTATAGGTTCATTTTTATGTTCTTTTACCTTGATCTTATGAGATGGTTGTGTTAAGCATGGATATCATACTATAAGCACATAGGGGATATAGATCTCATTGCTGATATATTGTATGGACACATTTTCACATAGTAATTAGTATAAAAGATATACATGAACTCATTATATGCATCTCATTAATAGGTGTGTGAGTCGGGTAGAAATTAAGTCTCTATCTTATCTTATCCTTATTGAACATTCTAAATCTTGGTTGTATGATTTCTCTATGAATGTGATATATGGTCTTAAACCTTGGTCTAAGAGCATTGATAAATCAACTAGGAAAAGCTATTATAGTTGTTGAATAGTGATAGAAAGGTTCATATGAAAATTTTACTTGTGAAGAAGAGGTTGGAGAGAAAATAATTTTTTAAATAGAAGAATTATGAGAGAATAATTGGAAACCATTTATTTTGAGAATTATTGGATGAAGATTTATGTTATATTATTGTGTGTTAATGAGAACACATGTGGCTTCAATCCTATTTGGAAGGGGGCATATAGGTATTCATTTGATTAAGGTTGCCTCTATTACCCAAGTCATTAGGGGAAGTGTTTAAGAAACAACTCCAAGGTTTGGGGTTGTTTATAAACTTGATCAACCCCCCCTCTTTAGTTCACTTCAACTTGAGGCTAAAATTTTCACCAAATGGCCACAAACTCACCTTTCCATTTAATATGTCTCCACCATATATATCAAATTCAATAAAATGAAATCCATAATCGTTAAGAAAAATCTACTTTTAGGTTTGTTATGTGTGGTTTCCAAAATCTACTCCACTCTTGGATGAAATTTTAGAGTCATTGTCATCATGGTATATATTTTATGCGAATGTAAGAAAATGTAGTGTTTGAAATAACCCACAATCTATTGAGACATGGCTTATAACTATAGAGTCTTCCTAGTTATATCCATAATGAACATTGATATCTAAAATAATATTTTGACCATTATAGATCTTGACCTTCCTTTATTGAGTTAATTTTCTTATAAAATTAGGAGCAAGTGAATGGGTTGAATGGTCTTGAGATTAGTAATATATGATTATGTATTTTTTTTTATGTATATGTGGCTAGATAGAAGCTAGCTATGTGGGTTCAATGTGTTATTTGTTTGTTGTAATTTGACCCTCCAAAACCCATAGGATCACATGTATAAGTTAATGGATCATTCTATTTGGTAATATAACTAGGTCAACTAATCTAAGGTTTGTGAATCTTTGGATATCCTAATTATGTTTAGGGTGGGTGCATGGAAATGGGTAGCAATTCCGTGGACACCCCCTAAAAATATATTTGGAAAACCATAACATGAGCGCATTATAACACGCTCACATTATGGCTCGTTATGCCGAGCCTGAGGCTCGACAACCACAAACCAACAACACGAGTGCGTTATAACGTGCTCATGTTATTGATTGTTAAAAGCAAAAAAAGAAATGCAAATCTCTCATTAGGATTTCGACTGGTTTTTTTTGTAGCCGTGGCCAAAACCACCACAATTTTGCGTTTGTGTTCTAGGAGGAGAATTTCAACAAATTTCTTCACCAACAATCCCTATTTCTTCACAACAATGGTGCCACGACGACGAGGAGCTGTGAGAGGTAAGGATTCTATGGTTTTTCTTTTGAATTAGTTAGTTTTAGGTTGAATTTGTTAGTTTTAGGTTGAATTTGATATCTATTTGTTTGAATTTTTAGGAGATGTAAATCAACCTGCAAACCCTCAAAATCCTCAATAGGAAGACCAACCAAATCCTCAAGATCAAAATCAACCACAACATCAACCTCCTCCACCAATGAATCAACCCCCTCTTGACACTCAACAAAATTTAATGAGTGAAATTGAGAACAACAAAAAGAGAATTGAGGATTTGATCAGTAGGTTAAGTGATCCAAATGGTTCAACCGCAAAAAGAATGACCCTAGCAAGTTCATTAAAAGATATGTTAAAAAGTGTAGATTCAATTAGCAAACAAATAACTGGATGGCAAGATAGGAGGCAGGCGGCTAGGGATTATTATGCAAATAAACTATCATACAAGGATGTGAAGGATTTAAAAATTACAAAAGGTGATTTGTGCTCATTATTCACCGACCCATGCACAAATCAAAATCTTACCCTCAATGCAAAGAGGTTTCCTATCCATTGGTGCCACCACCAATAGATTAGGGACCAGTTTTATGATAGGTGGTACATGGTCTTTGATTACCCACTGTGCAACAATTGCGAGGTTCCGCAATATTTACCTAGGAAACTATACAGCGAGTTCATATTGAACAAAATCCTAAATTATTTTGATATGAGGGATTTCCAGGGGAGAGGTGGGGGGTCAGCTCAGGATAGACCTAGTGTACATCTGGATCCTACGCGACAAAGTAGACGAGCTCTCGATAAGGCACCTCGTGAGTATGTATTTATGCCTTCCGTCGCGAAGGAAAGTGCTGATGTAGAGACATTGCAGGCAATCAACACTTTGACCCAGAGAGTCATCCATCATACTAGCCCTATTCTAAAATGCCATCCAGGGGAGTCTTCGAGTGGTGGCCTTTGAACATGTGTGTCAATCTTGTGGGGCTACTTGTTCATATGACCCCACTAACACTCAGGAGATTGGTACGCAGGATCCGTCTGCAGCTATGGAGATGGAGAGGGCAGCTGACATTTTGCATGAGGCATATGGCATTGATAGTCAGGTAAAATTTAGTGCATGTGTTCATTGAATTGAATTTATTAAATTTTGATTTTGAAATGCAAGATTAACTAAAAATGTTTTATGATTTTAATAAAATTGCAGGGTCACAGTGTTGAGACTGGATACACCGGCCCCCCACCAACCTATTTCTGCAGTACACCTATCGCTAGGGTATGCAACTAGTAAACAATTATAAATTTATTGCATGTTAATAGCATTGTTTTACGAATGGTAATTTAATATGCGATTTTGGATGTTGAACAGACTAATATTGGAGGTTTTGATGGAACACTTCCCAGTGGTGGTGGATTTACTCAAACCTTCACGCAGGTAATAGAATAAAGAGCTTAACTAATGAATCAAGTACTTAATAGATTTGTGTAGTTTATATGCACATCGTTGATTACGTTGAATATTTTGTTGTTTCATTATCAGTTGTTGCAAGATGATACACCTCTGAATGTGAAAAGGGCAATGGATATTGGTGTGACATTTGCTATACAAGCCTCGATGGCTCTGACAGAAGAGGTATGAGGCAAATTAGTAAATTTCAATTTACATTTGTTGTTATAGATGTTAGTTAGCGAAAAATCAAACCATTATTGATTCACGTAGTTTAATTTCTATTTGTATCATTTATACAGGGCTTGAGCACGCCTGAGCATGGGCGTGAGAATATTTCCCTCATGGAGAGAGATCGTGAGATGGCTGTAATTGATTATTTTGTCAAATATATCATTTTTTATAATGTAATTTCTATATATTCATGTCTTTACTTCTTATTGTAACAATTAAAACTTCACCATGAACTAAACCCTAGGAGTAGCAGGAGCACTCCACGAGTGCAACAAAAATGAGTGATAGACTTATCGCCATCCAAGCGAAAAGGAAAGGGAAAGATTTTATTTCGAGGGCATGGAGAGTAATGACTTTTTATTCCAAAGTCCTTTGTTGTATGCCTACATGGCAGTTTTGTACATATTTTTTATTGGACATATTTGACATTGTATGCCTATATGGCATTCTCATAAGCCTATATGGCTATTTTGTACATATATTTCATACTTATATCGACATATTGATGTATGCCTACATGGCTATTTGGTTAATACAAATATATTTTATCGATGCCTATCCATATTTGCATTCTAAATTGATGGTTCAATAGTTATGAGTTACGTGTATTCAAGGTAATTTCTATGTTAATACAAATATCTTTTATCGATGCTTATACTTATGTGATTGATGTATGTTTGTGTATGGGATCATAGTAATTTCTATTTGATGATGCTATTGTGTCTTTAAGGTTTATTTATTAAAGGGTGCATGAAACAAGTTTTAAATCCTTAAAAATCTTTGAATTTCTTAGGTTTTTCTATTTGTTGAGTCTAGGCTCCGAGCCCGAGTCCAAGTCAAAAATTGGCTTGTCAAGTTCGAGGCGAGTCCAAGTCTTGTAACACTAGTGTGAACACACCAAGGAATAATGTATATGCCGATGAAGAGAGAACCCATCCTTGTTTCCAAACAAACCATGGTATAGATATGGGTGGTCGAGATAAAACATCACTCTTCTAGATAGTTTGAACCATAATCTTTCATGGCTGCAAACACACCTTATTATGTGTGTTCTTGATCCTGCTGAAGAAATGGTGGAACATGTTGTAGATCAAATATTGCAACCCTAAGTCCACAAGAAGGTTACTTGTCCCGATTTCCGCAAATGTCTTTAAGATGTTCATCCTTCTTGAGTAATGCCAACCACTATCATCGGTTGCCATGCTTCTAATGGAAAGCCAATTTGTTGCAATACCCAAAGGCTAGCAGGTTCATTCGCTCTAATACCACTGTAATGACTCGAGCTCTGGATCAATAGATTTTTTATTTATTTCTTATTGGATTGACAAAGGTTGTCATCCAATATTATTAAGATAGATAACGGAGTCCCCAAATTATAAATGAAATAAATTCTGAATATGAAATCTAATTCAAATATTAATTTGATAAATAAATATAATAGTTGTTTCTAATTAATCAATTAAAATCGTGTGCTAGCTTTGAATATAAATCTTCCTATCATTGATATATAGGCCTTGAGAATTGGGATGCCTTTCCTGATCGATACTTTGTACTCATGCATCTAACTTTGAGTCCTTTCTGGATTATATGCTTGAAACGTATACTCCCATATTATAATTTTTTTCTCATATAGACCAATCCCACACTAGGTAATTCAATAATAAAAATAAGTCCGCAAATTGATTACCCTGATCTTCCCTTCTTATTCTCTTTTATACTCGAAAACTACACAATTGAATCCTAATAGCAATATCACAATTTGACACATTGTAGAAAATACCTCCTACTTATCAATTGATGAGCTAAAGGGGCTCTATAATGAGTGTTTCATAAGGCACAACACTTGTTGAAGGTTTTGCAAATGGGGTTGCAAGCTAAGTGGGCTTAACCTTGGGAAAAAAAATTCATGGTTAAGCACTTGAGCTGGAGTAGTATTGGGATGGGTGACCTCCTGGGAAGGCCTAGTGTCTCACCTCTGTGAGCATCACCTACATGCAATGAGTACTAAGTGGGCCATTCATTATCATGAGAGATGGGTTCTTGTGAACTGATCCCTCTTTCAATCCATGTCAGCCTTGGGACCATACAGGAAGCTGGAGGTCGTACCAAGTACAGGATCAACAAGTTTGTATAAAAAATCTAAAAAACAGAAACAGTGTGAATAATTCTTATCTTATCTTCTCCAAAAGTTCATCAACAACCTCCATTCGAGCCTCTCAAGGATTTACATAGTGTTTTACACCCTTGTCTAACCGATCCATGTCCTCAACTAACTAAAAACCAACTTTCAAAACAAGTAACCGTTGCATTTCAAATTTGTTGCTTTAAGCAATTTAGAAATTTGCAACTTTAGACACCTCCAACCTAAGGGATCGATCCGGTGGAACATAGATCAGAGCGATTCCACATGTTTCAGTACGAAATAGGACCATGCCTAGCATAAACATACCTATTTGGACGTGTTGGAATAGTCTGCTTGGTCACACAAGTTGCAGCACGAAAGTTGCACCACTTTGCAACTTTGCATTGCTTGCATTTGATGCTTTTTCCATCAAGTGAAAATCCGCCACCACGGGAAAACCACTCTAAGATAGTCAAAACCGAGAGAGGTTTTTATAGAGGGTCTCAACGCGATCCTATAGAATTAGACAAGAAGTTTCTAAGCATCATGGTATCCAAGTAATAGCATGCTAAAGTTGCAGCCATTTTGCACTTTGGACCCTTAAGGGATTGATCCGATGGAACGTAGCTCAAAGTGATTCCACGTGTTTCGGTGTGAAACAAGACCATGCCTAGCATAAAAATACCTATTCGGATGCGTTGGAACAATTAGTTTGGTCATATGAGTTGCAGAGCGAAAGTTGCACCACTTTGCAACTTTGCACAACTTGAATTTGACACTTTTTCCATCAAGTGAAAATCCACTGCCACGAGAAAACCACTACAAGATAGCCAAAACCGAGAGACATTTTTCTAGAGGGGCCCAACGCCTTCCTATAGGATCAAATGAGAAGTTTCTAAGTGTAACGGTATCCAAGTAATAGCATGTTGAAGTTTGCATCCATTTTGCACTTTGGACCCTTCAGGGATCGATCTGGTGGAACATAGCTCAGAGCGATTCCACGTGTTTCGATGCAAAAGAGGACCATACCTAAGATAAAAATACCTATTCAGATGTGTTGGAACAGTCCACTTGGTCACACAAGTTGCAGAACGAAAGTTGCACAACTTTGCAACTTTGCACTGCTTGCATTTGATGTTTTTTCCATCAAGTGAAAATCCACCACCACGGGAAAACCACTTCGAGATAGCCAAAACCGAGAGAGGTTTTTGTAGAGGGGCTCAACTCGATCCTATAGGATCAGATGAGAATTTTCTAAGCATCACGTTATCTAAGTAATAGCATGCTAAAGTTTGCAGCCATTTTGCATTTTGGACCCTTAAGGGATCAATCCGGTGGAACGTAGCTCAGAGTGATTCCACGTGTTTCAATGTGAAACAAGACCATGCCTAGCATAAAAATACCTATCCGAACGCATTGGAGCAGTTAGTTTGGTCGTACGAGTTGAAGAGCGAATCTGCACCACTTTGCAACTTTGCACAACTTGAATTTGACACTTTTTCCATCAAGTGAAAATCCGCCGCTACGAGAAAATCACTTTGAGATAGCCAAAATCGAGAGAGGTTTTTCTAGAGGGGTCCAACATGATCCTATAGGGTTAGATGAGAAGTTTATAAGTGTAACTCTATCCAAGTAATAGCATGTTGAAGTTTGCAGCCATTTTGCACTTTGGACCCTTAAGGGATCGATTCGGTGGAACATAGTTCAGAGCGATTCCACATGTTTCGGTGCGAAATAAGACCATTCCTAGCGTAAAAATACCTATTTGGATGTGTTGGAATAGTCCGCTTGGTCACACAAGTTGCAGAACGAAAGTTGCACCACTTTACAACTTTGCACTGCTTGCATTTGATACTTTTTCCATCAAGTGAAAATCCGCCACCACGGAAAATAACTCCGAGATAGCCAAAACTGAGAGAGGTTTTTGTAAAGGGGCTCAACATGATCCTGTAGGATTAGATGAGAAGTTTCTAAGCATCACGTTATCCAAGTAATAGCATGCTAAAGTTTGCAGCCATTTTGCACTTTGGACCCTTAAGGGATCGATTCGGTGGAACGTAGCTCGGAGCGATTCCACATGTTTCAATAAGAAATAGGACCATGCCTAGCGTAAACATACATATTTGGACATGTTGGAATAGTTCGCTTGGTCACACAAGTTGCAGAACGAAAGTTGCACCACTTTGCAACTTTGCACTGCTTGCATTTGATGCTTTTTCCATCAAGTGAAAATCTGCCACCATGGGAAAACCACTCTGAGATAGCCAAAACCGAGAGAGGTTTTTGTAGAGGGGATCAACGTGATCCTATAGGATTAGATGAGAATTTTTAAGCATCACAGTATCCGAGTAATAGCATACTAAAATTTGCAGCCATTTTGCACTTTGGACCCTTAAGGGATCGATCCGGTGGAACGTAGCTCAGAGCAATTCCACGTGTTTCGGTGTGAAACAAGACCATGCATAGCATAAACATACCTATTCAGATGCATTGGAGTATTTAGTTTGGTCATACGAGTTGAAGAGCGAAAGTTGCACCACTTTGCAACTTTGCACAACTTGAATTTGACACTTTTTCTATGAAGTGAAAATCAGCTGCGACAAGAAAACCACTCCGAGATAGCCAAAAATGAGAGAGGTTTCTCTAGAGGGGTCCAACATGATCCTGTAGGATTAGATGAGAAGTTTTTAAGTGTCACGGTATCCAAGTAATAGCATGTTGAAGTTTGCAGCCATTTTGCACTTTGGATGCTTAAGGGATCGATTTGGTGGAACGTAGCTCGAAGCGATTCCACATGCTTCAGTGTGAAAAAAGACCATGCCTAGCATAAACATACCTATTCGAATGCATTGGAATAGTTATTTTGGTCATACGAGTTGCAGAGCGAAAGTTGCACCACTTTGCAACTTTGCACTGCTTGAATTTGACACTTTTTCCATCAAGTGAAAATCCGCCGCCACGAGAAAACCACTATGAGATAGCCAAAAGTGAGAGAGGTTTTTCTAGAGGGGTTGAACGTGATCCTGTAGGGTTAGACAAGAAGTTTCTAAGTGTAATGGTATCTAAGTAATAGTATGCTGAATTTTTCAGCCATTTTTCACTTTGGACCCTTAAGGGATCGATCCGATGGAACATAACTCAAAGCGATTCCATGTGTTTTGGTGTGAAAAAAGACCATGCCTAGCATAAAAATACCTATTCGGAAGCGTTGGAATAGTTATTTTGGTCATATGAGTTGCAGAGCGAAAGTTGCACCACTTTGCAACTTTGCACTGCTTGAATTTGACACTTTTTCCATCAAGTGAAAATCTGCCGCCACGAGTAAACCACTCCGAGATAGCCAAAAGTGAGAGAGGTTTTTCTAGAGGGGTCCAACATGATCCTGTAGGGTCAGACTAGAAGTTTATAAGTGTAATGGTAACCAAATAATAGTATGTTGAAGTTTGCAGCCATTTTTCACTTTGGACCCTTAAGGGATCGATCCGGTGGAACATAACTTAGAGCGATTTCACATGTTTCGATGTGAAAGAGGACCATTCCTAGCATAAAAATACCTATTTGGACGTGTTGGAACAGTCCTCTTGGTCACACGAGTTGCAAAAAAAAAGTTGCAAATTGTTTACATGACCTTTATATGACCTTTTTCACATTGTTTACATTTCAAAATTCAAAGTTTGCAAATTTTCCTATTCAAGAAATTTATAGAACAATGTGCTAATACACCAAACATGAACTCAAACCTTACAATATTTGATTATATCTCATTATGTAATCCCTAAACCTAATCCCTCAACCCCTATACCCCCTTAATCCCTCAACCCTCAACCCTCAACCCTTAAACCCTAATCCCCCAACCCCTATACCCTCTTAATCCTTCAATCTAATCCCTTAATCCCTAAATCTAATCCCTTAACCCCTATACCCTCTTAATCCCTCAACCCTATACCCTCTTAATCCCTCAACCCTTATACTTTCTTAATCCCTCAACCCTCAACCCTCAACCCTTAAACCTTAATCCCTCTACCCCTCTACCCTCTTAATCCTTGAACCCTCAACCCTCAACCCTTAAACCCTAATCCCTCAACCCCTATACCCTCTTAATCCCTCAACCCTCAACCCTTAAACCCTAATCTCTCAACCCCTATACCCTCTTAATCCCTCAACCCTAAACCCTTCAACCCTAATCCCTCTACCCCTATACCCTCTTAGTCCTTGAACCCTCAACCCTCAACCCTTAAACACTATTCCCTTAACTCCTATACCCTCTTAGTCCCTCAACCCTCAACCGTAAACCCTTAAAACCTAATCCTTCAACCCCTATACCCTCTTAATCC
>CM021104.1:684885090-684918223 GCA_007115665.2 Sequoiadendron giganteum | reverse complement strand
GGTAACTCTCTCTTTTTCTCTCTTCCCTCTCTCTATCTATCCCTCCAACCCTACCTAGATAAGTCCCTCTCACTCCACCCCCTCTTTCTCTACCTCTATTAGGTCACTCCCTCCCACACCCTCTCCCTCTCTCAGGTCTCTCACTCACACTCCCTCTCTCTCCCACTTCATCTCTCTCACACTCCCTCTCTTTCCCATTCCTTCCCTATCACACTCCATCTCTCTCACACTCCCTCTCTTTCCCATTCCTTCCCTATCACACTCCATCTCTCTCACACTCCCTCTCACTACCTATATCTCAAGTGTCTCCCTCTCACCCCCCTCACACTCTCAAGTCTCTCCCTTTGGCACCCTACCTACATAACTCTCTCTTTATCTCTATCTCTATCTCTATCTCCCCCTCTCTCTCCCTCTCCCTCAATTCTCTCTCTCCCCCCCCTCCTCTCTCTCACTCTCCCTCAATTCTCTCTCTCCCATCCCCCATCTCTCTCTCTCCCTCCGTCTATCCCTCACACCCTATCTAGCTAAGTCCCCCTCACTCCAACCCCTTCTCTCCCACTCCCTCTCTCTTAAACTCTCACTTCCACCCCCTCTCCATCTCTCTAGACTCTCTCTCTCTCTCTCTAAATTCTCCCTCCATCTAAAGACATACATAAATGCATACATACAAGCATAATACATATGTACATATAATCTTACATCCTTGCAAGCATACATACATACATGACATACATGTACATACAAACATACAAATATATTAGCATACATTCAATATATTGGCATTTAACATAAAGGAAAACATAATGCGAGCACGTTATAACGTGCTCACGTTATGTCCTAGTTGACATGTTCCCTGCAAAAGCAAAAATCATGTGAAAAGCAAGATATAACGCGAACGCGTTATAACACGCTCGTGTTATATCTTGCTTTGGGAATTCCCAATCCTTAGGCTTGGTATTTGCCTTGGAATACCAACCCAAAGGCTTGGAGGGCATTTCCAACGATCAGAGATGTGTTTTTAAAAAATCCACCATATTTCTCATAATCGAGTTCGTGCTCACCGTCAGGATTGCACGTGGTTCAATATCAAAAAAATTGAACACATGGATAATGTTGGGTTATCTCTTAGCTATCCAACGATGTAATTTGTTTCACTTTCTGAAAATGTTAAGTCTTTCATCCATAATTTATTTTATCTGTATGTCTTTTTTTTGCCAAAAAGTAGTGTTTGGTATTTTTTTCGTTATAAATTAACCGTTCATCAATTTTTCAAATAAATTACATTTTTAGAAACTAGAATCCATTCTACAAAATTAAAAAAAAATTAAAAAAAATCGTTTAGTTTCCGAAATTTGTAGGGGTAGGACGGCCAAAATTCTATTTTCAAGAAATGTCCACTTCGCAAATTAGTAAAAAATCAAATATTTATTAAAAAATTATCAGAAAAATCGTGCATCAACTACATACTGTTAGCTAACTTCTGACCGTTGCGATTTTAAAAATACTAAATTTTTTTTTACCGTACGAGATTCGTACAAGAGTTGCTATGTTATGTTTTTCTGACAAAAACAACACCAATTTGTGTACGTCCATCGTTTGAACCCCTTAATCTCAACCATTTTCAAAATAAATTAGTAGTTTAGAAAGTAGACTCAAAGCACTTGAATCCTTCTTTTTGTTCCATCTCAAAATTTTGAGTCTAAGTATCCTCAATTTCACGTCCAAGGTCAGTATTTCCTGATTTCAGAAAAAAGTTGTTCACTTAAGTCCCCTTTTTGGGAACCATCTTGGTGCACTTACCCTTTACTTGGCTATAAGATGACTCCAAATTCTAGAATTAATTATAATATAAGTGCAATTCAGTCAATTGTCACCAATAGTGTGCAGGTGATAAATGGTAGGAGCTACCTATTGTATCTTATGGATTAGCCAATTCATGTAGGTGAAAGATAATATGAGCTACCGTTAATATGATATGACTTAGCTAACTTTTACCAATACCATACATGTGATAGATGCCAAGAGATACCTCAGACCAAGTTAGAATGAATTTTACCAATAACATGGAGGCAATAGATTCTAGGATCCATTGACTCAAAAGGCTCAGTAGGCTATAAAAATCTCATTAATGGTAGTGTATGTTCTATGTTGTTATAAGTTTTCTATTATTGGTGATAAGAAGTACTATAGGATGCTTGTATTTTTATCACAACTAGCAAAGAACAAAGAAAAAAATAGGACCTACAATCTAGTATGGGAAACATTTCATTTTTTATTTGGTATGTAGTTAAAGGATTATGTGTCAGTGAATTGGATGAAAGGGAAGATGCATGTCATATGTTGCATCTATTTTCTTTTTGTAAATTTATTCACTATATACATCAAATGTTTGTACAAGTTGTTCACTATGTGTACACCAAATGTTTGTACAAGTTTTTTACTATGCATACATGAGATTTATGAATGGGATAGTCACGCTATGTATACACAATGTATGTATGAAATAGTCACACAAAGCCTACAAGATGTATGTATAAGTTGATCCCTAGTATAATTGTGAATATGTTATACAAGCATGAGCTAGTCACCTTGTGCATATGTGATGTATGCATGAGCTAATCATTTTGTGTGTATCTGATATATGTTTGAGTTGATAATTATGTGTACATGTGATTTACATGTATGAGATGAGCATTGTGAGGTTTTATGTTTGTGCTTGTTGACATTGTATTAAATTCCATCTAGGATACACTCCACATCATATTATTGTATATGAATTGATTTGGAAGCATACAATCAATTAATGGTTGTGATTTAAAAGAGGAACTAGAGATCTCATCACAGATGCATGAAGGAAATATTTCCATGTTCAGTGTGTGAATTATGAAGCCTTTGATTCATAGAAAGGGATAAGTAGGTAGGGCCATTTCAAATGAACCCTCGATGAATATGATTGGGTGTAGGGACTACTGTGATTTGAGAGTTTATCATATTTAGTACAAGAATGAAGATTGTGGCATAGAGATATTGCTATGGTTTGGTAAGGGTACAAAGCCAACACTTCCAAATTGGAAGGAAGTAAAAATGCTTGATCAATTAAGGTGGTTATTACATTAGTAAGGAAGATATAATTTTTGTTAGAAATTTTGTATTACATTTGTACGTCCATACAAAAAAGTATTAGATAAATTAAAATTACAAATGTTAGTAATATTAATAAATATTTTAGTGATTAATTATTATAATTTAATTTAATCAAAAAATAAAACATTATACATTTATTTATTTAATTCCGCAATTATAAAGAAATACAAAACTAGAAAACAATTTCATATTTAAAAATATTTAGTTTAAACAAAAGTATCAATAATTTTATTTTTAAATGATTAAAAAATTAATAAAATAGTTTTTGGATGATCAACAAATTAATTTGCCATTAAAGTCTATTAAAATGTTGGAGTTACCAAGAAAGTTTGACATAATAAATGATCTATAATCCAAAAAAAATATAGGAGATATCAAGAAAGTTCACCCAATAATGACGTGTTAACCAAATAAAAATAAACTTTAAAGTCTGGATCATATATTTTAGAAGATTTTGTTTGGTTTTAAGCGCCACGTTCCATGGTTTTCGTTCATTTCTAAGAGATATCAGATCAGATAAGATTTTTGAAATAACAGGCGACTTACCTCATTACAATGATTCCTTATTTTGTCTGGAGCAATATATGCTGAGCTATAAATTCATGTACGCTAATGATCCTTCAATATCAGCAGTTATAGCTAAATATTTAAGGAATAAGATTTTCCTAAGAAAGGGGAGGAGGTAAGGGCAATAGTCTGAAGCATGGATCTTTCAATAATGACTAGCATAGTTGGGCTAGTATTTACAGTGTTGGTAATCTCTATGTGGAGAAGAAAAGGGAAGAAACTGCCACCAGGTCCATCGGGGTTGCCAATAATTGGACATATGCACTTGTTCGCAGGTGCAACTCATCTGCACCACACTCTGCATAATCTGAGCATGAAATATGGGGCTCTGATGCAAATCCGTTTGGGATCAGTGTTCTCAGTGGTGGTGTCTTCTCCAGAGATGGCCAAGGAGTTTTTCAAAACCCATGACACCAAATTCTCATCCAGGCCCCAAATGTCTGCTATAAAATACATGGCCTACAATTACTCCGACTTCACATTTGCCCCATATGGCCCCTACTGGAAATTCATGAAGAAGATCTGCATGGTGGAGCTTTTGGGTGGGAGGCAATTGGATCAGTTCAAGCCCATTAGAAAAGAAGAAGTGATCCTCTTATTGCAGACCATCTACAAGAAATCCGTTGTAGATATGGCTTCCGAGCTAACTTCCTTGGCCAATAACATTATTTCTAGAATGGCAATGAGCACCCGCTGCTCTGGCACAGATGCGCAGGCCTCTGAGTGCAGGAAGATTGTGCAGGAGGTGATAGAGCTCACTGGGAAGTTCAACTTGGGAGATTATATATTCTTCTGCAAGAATCTTGATTTGCAAGGCTATGAGCGCCAGATGAAAGATGTTCACAAGCGTTTTGACACTATTATGGAGCAGATCTTAGAGCAGCATGAACAAGCAGCAGATGATAATGATGATGGCAATGGCCGGCCTAAGGACTTCATTGATATTCTCCTCTCCATTTCTAAAGACGAGCAAGCCGAAATGAAACTCACTAGAGACCATATCAAGGCCACCGTCCTGGTAACTCATGTCAATCCATTTTTAATGTTTTATGTTTACTTAATACATACAGAATTCTACATTTCTCACTTTAATTTGGAGATGACAGTTAAATCCACAGATATATTAATGATATCTTGAATTATTTAGTCATAGAAATGAACACATTATTTATTTTTCAGAGCAGCTCATGATTTAATTAGTAGACAATATTCACATCATTTTGTATTGGTGAGTGAGCAGGATATATTCACTGCGGGTACAGATACTTCATCAATTTCAATAGAATGGGCACTCTCTGAGGTTATAAGAAATCCTCAAATCATGAGTAAAGCTCGTGAAGAAATTAAGAGTGTGGTGGGAAGTGAAAGACTTGTGGAAGAATCGGACATTCCCAATATGGTTTATCTCCAGTCGATAGTGAAGGAGAACCTTCGCCTGCACCCTCCTGGCCCGTTAGCACTGAGGGAATCCAGAGAGGATTGCAACATAGATGGTTATTTCATCCCTGCAAAGACGAGAGTGTTTATTAACATCTGGGCTATTGGACGAGATCCTAAATACTGGGAGAATCCTCTTGAATTTCGACCAGAAAGGTTTAGTGTAAGCAAGGGCGATGCAGGTGGTAGCATTGATGTGAGGGGTCAACACTTTCAGATTCTACCATTTGGACGTGGAAGAAGAGGATGCCCTGGAATTTCACTTGCCCTATCTTTCATTCACACTGTATTGGCCAATATGATTCACTGCTTTGATTGGCAGCTGGTTGATGAAGAAGGGGGCATGATCACAAACATGAACATGGAAGAAGGTGTTGGGTTTACAGCTCCCAGAGCTGTCCCATTGATGTGCAAGACCACTCCTCGATTTCCCCAAGTAGCTGAATGGATATCTTGTTAGGTTTCAACAAGAAGCAAAATTATATTTTGATTCTAGTATGCTCCCTCATATTTATTTTAATGAATTCTTATCTACGACAGTAGTTAATATTATCAATAAAAAAGTATGGCCATGAGATTTCACGATTCTAATGCACACATGAACATGAATTTCTCATATGTGTGATGGTTCAAAAAGTTATTTTCTTGTATTTAAAGCTGTGGGAAATAAATCATTTAATCTTTCAATTAATATATGAAATATATTGATATAAATAGTTGTAATGGTAAAATTAGTAATATTTTTTATTATTTTTATTTAATTTTGTTTTTTATTTAAAAAATATATACAAATATATTTTTATATAATTAATCTTTGTATGTGTACATGTTTTTACATTCATTTAAATACTTTACATTTTTTATGAATTCATTCAATCGTATACAATCTAATCATCTCTAAGAGTTTTCTATCATATTAAAGAATCTTATATGTGCAAATGCTTTTCTAATATACACTTTATTATTATATATGCTAGGTTTTTATATCCTTTCGTTTCATTGCTTTTACATTGTTTCATCCTTTTCTACTAGGATTTTTAGCTTTGTTGTGCTATCTTTTATATCCACTCTGAGCCACACATTAGGGTTTTACTTTTAGATCTAATAGATCACTAATATTTCTAGATTTTTGATGCAATAATATCTTGTATAATATCAATTGGCATGGTTTAAGACAAGGAATTGTCATGGTTAGAAATACCAAAGCATGGGTTTAGCTAAGGTGAATTCTCAAACAACTCCAAACAATTTTCCTCTTCTTTATGTTTATAGGTATTTTGAGAGCACTCAGCCACACAAAGATTTGCAAGTGCTTATTTATTGTTCATTTTTTTTACTATTCATTTAAATCTTAGTTTATTTTATTATATTTTGTTATGCAATATTTGTCGATGTATTTTTTGTTTATAATCTTGTAGGTTAGTTGAATTTTAAAGTTGGGTTTTCAAGCTTTCTAAGCATTTTTTATTCTCTATCCATACAATGATACAATGCTATGCATGGGCATCCATACAAAACATTGACATCCTTGGTAGTGATTTTTAGATTTTAACCCTAGGCTCTTTACATTTATATTTTTTATTTTTGTAATCATAAAATCATTTGTATTTATCTATTTTTTAGTAATTTTCACTAGCATGTTTCCTTCAAGCATCTTAGTTATTTCTATTTTTCTATTTGAAATTGAAAAAAATTATAAAAGGATAATTAGTATGCATTTAAGATAAGCTTAAACATAGTTCATCCCAATGTAATTAATGAGAACACTCTCAGAATCCTTGGAACTTGTTTTCCTTTCATTAGAGTCAATTTTCATCTTTTACATGTTTGGTGAACCAACCAATCGCACTTAAAACCTTCATATAAACCTTCACAAAAAAAATCATTTCTATTTTTTTGGGGCACTACCCCAAACCCCATTCCATATCTCTAAAGGAGAAATACAGTAGCCTTCAACCAACTTTTCTATGCATTTCTTAAATTCTACTTCTTATTTTAAAATTAATTTATTATATTTTTTTCTCACATTACTTTCTAAAATTTCTCAACAAGTTCTAGATATTCCATTCCATCCATGTGATGGTGACTTAACTCTTCCTATGCCACTCTATTCCTTTGATATCTCTCCTAAAATTATTCTTACTTTTGAAGATATTTTAGTGCAAAAGGATGAAACCATTGATACTTTTCTTAACATTATTTTACCTTATCTTCACACTAATTCTCTCCCTCCTTGAGATGAAGTATTTGTCAATAAAGACTCTCACCTCACATCTGATCCTTTATGGATGAATGTTGAGCATATTTCTTTTGATCCTTCAACCTCTTCTTTAAAGTATTATGCACATCCTTCTAAAGATTCTAATAGTTTAATTAACATGGTTATTATTTTTGGTGCTCCTAGAGCACCTAAGAAACCAAAAATATATGTCTACGGAGAAAAAGAAACTCCTTCAACATCAAAACCTATAATAACTATTCAGGGTGTTCAAAATACACCGTGACCTTTGAGTTATTATGTTCATGTTGCTAAGTGTATTACTTCTAATGTGCTTGTCACTAAAGACAACACTTGAGTAGCCCACATGTATAACAATTAAAGATCAGGTCTTAATGTTTGTGGTGTTGATTTTTTTACCTTTTATTCAAACATGTAGATCCTTCTTCTCTTGCTAATGCATCTCTCTCTATTCATACGTTTGATAACATTGGTCAACAAACTCTTGAAATGGTAATATTACCTATTTAGTTGGGACCCATTATCTTACCTACCATGTTATATATTGTTCTAGGTAATTTATCATATAACCTTCGTCTAGGTTGATTATGGATACACACCTTGGGAATGGTTTTGTCTACCTTATATCAATCTATTCAATTTATATAATAAAACATATACAATTTGAGTATATCCTAACAATTTTCGATACTAGCAACAAGCTAAATTTGGTCATGTTAATACTACTTTTCATCCTCTTAATAATTTTATACCTTCTTCTACACCAAACTCTAAAACATAATCATCACCCTTTGATGATGATGTTGTACCTTCTCTTATAATGCATGTCTTTGTGATAATTGGGGCTTCTTAGAATTCACTTCTCATTGGAATAGTGAATATAAGGTTAACCCTTCTAACTTTTACATTCCTTTATTTAACAAGGATCCACATTCTTATTCTAGAATTTAACAAGGCAAGTGATGTTGACACTCCCCTAGATACTTTAGACAAAAATAACAGGCTTGGTTTAAAAATTCTTTCTAAGCATGGATAGAAAGGAAATGGTCTTTTACACCTAGAACAAGGAGTTAAGGTCCTTGTAGAACCTACACCACACCTTTCTAAATTGTCTCTATGATTTATCCGTTTGACAAGTAAAACCTTTCTTCACAAGAGAAAGGGTTGCTTCCTACTCCTTATACTTTATCTAAGAAAGAGCATATCTTGTTGAGGCTTCTCAAGGACCACCTGATCACTCTTCCTTCTCCTATACATGCAATAAATTTCCTCAAAATATTAAACCAAATCCTTTTTTGTGCATTTCATCGAGAACTTGACTATTCCATGAGTGAATGTTGAGCCTTGCACTTGATAAAAACTAAAAAATTCTTAGCATAGGTTTCATCACTCTTCCTTCTTATGATACACCCATCTCTTCTTTGCCTATCAAGTGACATCGAGATTCACCTATATTTGATTCATTCAACTTGAAAAAACTTCTTCCTCCTCTATTATGGCACTCAGAATGCCTTTGTCATAATACTCTCTAGTGAGTTTTAAACCTCCCTTATTTTATTGTGTTTTTACCTAGTATATGGTACTTGTAGCTTTCTTTATTTTCTCATTATCGTTCATGGTTGTACAATCTCATGTGCAACCATACTTTCTCTTTGGTAACAACACAATATTTTCTCTCATGGTTGTCCTCACCTATATTTTGGGTTACAATGATAACTTATTTTGGAGGTGTACTTCCTTCTAAGGATCCCCTCTCTTCTTTCTTCCCCCTTTTCTTTTCCTTAAAATATCAATATACTATACATGTTTATATTTTAAGGGGGTATATACTTTACTCACTCATGCATCCTTACATGCACCTTATATTTTTTCACTCCTCACAATGCTTCTTTATTTAAGCCCCTCAAGGAATTAATTTTGTTATTCTCCTCTCAACATTGGTAGCATATGAGCCACCTAGCATAATATAAATTGCTAGCCTGTGGGTTGTCATATGTCTTACCTTGGTATTCTATGAGCCACCTAGCACAATGCAACTTACTAGACTATGTGCTTCATATGAATTACCTTTTTATATCCATCTAGTCACCTAACATAACACAATTTGCTAGATTGTGAACTATTTTTACATCATAATTTATATGACCCCTAGTGATAAAGCAAGCTAGTGTGCGAGTCATGTAATCTCTTCTATATTAATTACTTCCATGTATATTTATATACATTCTTTTCTTGAATAAATTAATCATCTCATTACATTCATATGATTGTTTAAGAATTCTTTTGTCTTATTTATTTTATTTTCATTATATTTTGGGGATGATGCATAGTATTGAGATAACCTCCCACATTGAGGTTGCTTTCACTTTGTTGACTCAAAATATTCTTGTGTTTGTTGCTATTTGTTATTATCCTTTATGTTAGTTATATATATACATACATATACATATACATACACACACACACACACACACACACACACACACACACACATACACATACACACACACACATATACATACACATACACATACACATACACATACACATACACATACACATACACATACACATACATACATACATATATACATACATATAGACACAGATATATATATTCCCATTATTGTGATTGTCTAACCTTATAGTTTTGTACGTTTTTGTTACTAACTATGTTTTCTTGTGTAGGTTTTTTTTGTCTAATGTATCTATTTTGTAGGTCCTCAACCTAGGGATACAATTCCTTCACTTGAAGAGATTTCATCATTCTCTATAGTATCCACTAGTGTCCTATGACAATTTATCATTTGAAGGTTGTTTTTGAGCATTTTTTACTTGTCACCCTTCCAAGTTTGTGGAAACGATCACAATGAATCTAAATATTTCATCAACCTCTTCATATTCCCTCTTTTCTCACTGTTTGATATATGTTTTCTTATTCAAATCTCTCTCTCTTGGATATCACAACACTCTAAAACTTGCGACAACACTCTCACAACATTATCTTTAGCTCTCCTACCAGCTCTTTGACTTTCTCCAACCTCTCAAGTAATATTGTTCTATTATTATGAAAAGAATTTCTTGTGCCTTTGAGTACCTTGGGATTATCACATCCTCACTCTTTCATTTGAGCACACTATTTTACATTAATAAATCTAATCACTCCCAAACACACTTGGGATAGGAGAATACAAATAGTGTCTTATTTATATTTCTCTATCCTAGTTATTGTGGTATATGTGATGAGTGTATGAGCTAGATGGTTGTATTTTTGATGTCTGCATGAGCCAATCATGGTTGTGCTTGTGATGTGCATAAGAGCTAGTCACAGTTGTACTTGTGATGTGTTTATGATCTAGTCACCTTATGTATGTGTGATGTATACTCAAGATAGTCATTATGTATGTGATATTTGGATTATGGTATGTATGCCCATTGTGTATTTGTGCATGTTTGTACACTAATGATTAATGTTTGGTATGGAACCAACACTTGATGAAAGATTATTATCATTATATTATAATTGACTAAGTTGATAGCTTACACTTAATGAATAGTCATGGTTTAAAGGTGAGATTCTCATACAAGAGGAGAGAATGAACTCCCTTTGATATTAGTGGGCGAACTATGAATTCTTTGATTTCCCATGAGGGGATATGTAGGCAGGGTTATCATGAACCCTCGAGGTTTATGTCTTGGTCTAGGGATGACCCCAACTGTATGTGTTTAACACTTTTGAATGTAAGCATATAAGTGGTGATGTTGAGTTGCCATTACCATGTTAAATGTAGGAGTTTTGACATCAACACTTCTAATTTAGATCGAAGATGCTTGATTAAGTTGGTAGTTGTTGTGAATTAATTTTTTTTTTTTAAATATTACTACCCAAAGAACGAATTTTATATCTTTATTTTTTTAAGACCTCCACAAACTCTATTGGTTAAAATATCTTGAAAGTTTTAGACATTGTGTAATGAATATAAATTAATATTTGACATCTTAATTTTCATAATTTAATATGTATTTTAAGCAATGAGATATTATGAAAATTAAACAATTAATTTTGAAAATAAATTTTAAATTGATAAAACCTTATATCAAATATAAATATTAACAGTTAATTAAAATAATTTAAATTGCTTGATAGACATTACAATTATCAAAATCACTTGCATCCAATAATTTATACATAAAATATTGAACTATTTATTCTTAATTATAGATAAGATATTACAATTCTTTATGAATATAAAATAAAATTTGATGTATCCGTTATCTTGAAATATTAAAAAGCATGCTAATATCTAGTTAAATAAAAAAACCTAAAAAGATATCCATTCAGCTACTTGGGTAAATCGAGGGGTGGTCTTGCACATCAATGGGACAGCTCTGGGAGCTGTAAACCCAACACCTTCTTCCATGTTCATGTTTGTGATCATGCTCCCTTCTTCATCAACCAACTGCCAATCAAAGCAGTGAATCATATTGGCCAATACGGTGGGAATGAAAGATAGGGCAAATGAAATTCCAGGGCATCCTCTTCTTCCACCTCCAAATGGTAGAATCTGAAAGTGTTGACCCCTCACATCAATGCTACCACCTGCATCACTAAACCTCTCTGGTCGAAATTCAAGAGGATTCTCCCAGTATTCAGGATCTCGTCCAATAGCCCAGATGTTAATAAATACTCTCGTCTTTGCAGGGATGAAATAACCATCTATGTTGCAATCCTCTGT
Organism: Sequoiadendron giganteum; assembly: GCA_007115665.2. Lineage (NCBI taxonomy): Eukaryota > Viridiplantae > Streptophyta > Pinopsida > Cupressales > Cupressaceae > Sequoiadendron > Sequoiadendron giganteum. Next base: position 684,906,100 of record CM021104.1, on the reverse strand, counting down.
GGATTCCCTCAGTGCTAACGGGCCAGGAGGGTGCAGGCGTAGGCTCTCCTTCACTATCGACTGAAGATAAATCATATTCGGAATGTCAGATTCTTCCACAAGTCTTTCACTTCCTACAACACGATTGATTTCTTCACGAGCTTTACTCATGATTTGAGGATTTCTTATAATCTCAGAGAGTGTCCATTCTATTGCAATTGATGAAGTATCTGTACCCGCAGTGAATATATCCTGCTCAGTCCCCAATACAAATAGATGTGAATATCATCTACCAAATAAATCATGAGCAGCTCTAACAAATAAACAGTTTGTTCATTTATGTAACTAAATAATTCAGGATACCATTAACATATCTGTACATTTAACTGTCATCTCCAAATAAAAGTGAGAAATGTAGAATTCTGTATGCATTAAGTAAATATAAAACAATAAAAATGGATTGAGATGAGTTACCAGGACGGTGGCCTTGATATGGTCTCTAGTGAGTTTCATATCGGCTCGCTTGTCTTTAGAAATGGAGAGGAGAATATCAATGAAGTCTTTAGGCCGGCCATTACCATCATCATTATCATCTGCTGCTTGTTCGTGCTGCTCTAAGATCTGCTCCATAATATTGTCAAAACGCTTGTGAACATCTTTCATCTGGCGCTCATAGCCCTGCAAATCAAGATTCTTGCAGAAGAATATATAATCTCCCAAGTTGAACTTCCCAGTGAGCTCTATCACCTCCTGCACAATCTTCCTGCACTCAGAAGCCTGCGCATCTGTGCCAGAGCAGCGGGTGCTCATTGCCATTCTAGAAATAATGTTATTGGCCAAGGAAGTTAGCTCGGAAGCCATATCTACAACGGATTTCCTGTAGATGGTCTGCAACAAGAGGATCACTTCTTCTTTTCTGATGGGCTTGAATTGATCCAATTGCCTGCCACCCAAAAGCTCCACCATGCAGATCTTCTTCATGTATTTCCAATAGGGACCATATGGGGAAAATGTGAATGATTTATTGTAGGCCATATATTTTATAGCAGACATCTGGGGCCTGGATGAGAATTTGGTGTCATGGGTTTTGAGAAACTCCTTGGCCATCTCTGGAGAAGACACCACCACTGACAGGACTGATCCCAAACGGATTTGCATCAGAGCCCCATATTTCATGCTCAGATTATGCAGAGTGTGGTGCAGATGAGTTGCACCTGCGAACAAGTGCATATGTCCAATCACTGGCAATCCCGAAGGACCTGGTGGCAGTTTCTTCCCTTTTCTTCTCCACATTGAGATTACCAACACTGCAAATACTAGCACAACTATGCTCGTCATTAATGAAAGATCCATACTTCAGACCAATTCCCCTTACCTCCTGCCCTCTATAGGAAAATTCTTATTCTTTAATTGCTGCTATTGAAGTATCATTCGCATACATGAATTTATAGTTCACAATGATTGCTCCAGGAATAATTACAGCCAAGGAACCTTTGTTCAAGAATCTTACCTGCTCTGATTCCTCTTGGAAGAAACCAAAAAACAAAATAATGGAATCGAGCGGTCAAATCGAACAATGTCTTTGGAAAATCTATCCAAAACTCGAGATTGAGTTAAGCACATCTTGACAAAAGAAGATCTATTTTAAAATTTTCCAATAAATAGGCGGACAAACCATGGGTTCTCATTTTAATTGTTTATATTTATGATGCATCTCAACCACTTACACCATTCCATGGGCAAAAGATTGTATCCATATAGGGTTAGAGTAGTTTGTTTGTTTTTGATTTTTAAATGAATAAGATTTTAAATTATCATTCATAGAATCATATAATATATATTTGTAAAAAAGATGGGTGGATATAAAATTATATTTTTAGAGTTCATTCAAGGTGAAAATCAGATCATACAAACAAATACAAAATCATTAGGCAGAAGAGGGGAGGAGGAGTATCTTGGTCATCCAACTTTTGCCATACATCAAGAAATGAGTATATACATCTAAAATCTAGACAATTTATTCAATCATAATGATTAGTAAATTTCATTTAGGATTTAGGATTTAATATGAATCCAAATCAATTCAATCAATGAGTTTGACTAAAGAGAATTCCCCTTGCATAGAGAAATCCAACGGTATCTATATATCCTACCAAGTTGCAACCATAAATTTGGATAACCAAGGTGAACAAGATTCAAGTTTGAAAGAGGTATTAAAAAATTGTGAAGAACATTAACTAAGATTGTGACACTAACATCACTCTACAATTGTGTAAAACAAAATAAATCATTGTAAGTCAAAGAAATATATGGGCTATCCACTCGATAAACGTGTTCATCATTATCAAATGTTTGTTTCCTATTAGCTAAGTAGTATCATTTAAATTTTCAATCATACTATTTATAACTTGAGTCATGGACATTGTTGGACTTAATCGAGAATCCTTCTTAAAGGGAAATGAAGAGGATATCGAGATCTTGGCATACACATGTGGAACAAAAACCCTAAGAAGAAAATAAATAAAATATTTTAAAAAGATTTTATTTAATCTAATCAATGTAGTAATCAACGATAAATAATTAGCCTAGAAGGTAGAGTTGAGATAGTAAAAACACAAAACACACATCTCAAAATGACAAAGAGGTCATAAATTCAAATTCAAAAGTGGCAATGGAGTACTATGTTGTGAATTGATCTTAGTGGTTCAAAATGAGGCTCTATAATTAGATCTACAAATGTATTTCTCTCAAAGATTTTAAGATCATTTTTTCTCTACTTTGGTTTAATTTCATGACTATGAAATTGATCTTTGTACTCACAGATATTATTATTTTTCTATGAAAGAACAATTTTATTCATAAATGATCTACACTCACTTGATCACCTAAAACTAGTGATACATTTAAGAAACTGCCGTCAAAAAATATATAAAATCTTGGTGAATCTTTGTAATGTCTCCTTTTGATGATGCCGTTAATTTGCTCTAATTCCTTAATTCCCAAATGACAAATGAGTTAGAGAATACTTTTCACTTGATTGAAACCTCATTGAACTCTTTCATTGCCAATCGATCTGGTTTTCACACTTAGAAGATATTGTTAGTGTTGATCAAGTGGATAGGAATCTATTATCCCTACTCATTTAAAAGATCATTATTATTTATAAGACTTAATAATTGCTGCAAGCATCATTATTAGACAATCATAAATAATATCTATTGGTGTACTCATAGCTTTACACCTGGCTTACTTAAGCCTAATTAGTTGTCCAGGATGTTGATTTATTCACTCCACTCCTTTCCACTTCGTGTGGATCTTGATCCTGATCTCCACATCTTGTGGATCTTTATCTTCTTGTATTTCCTATTAAAGATTGCACATTCAATCAATCTAGATAAAATTTGAATACATTACATTGCATTCCATATCATTAAGTATTTGTTGAAGATCCTTTATTCGTGCAAGTTCTCTCATGGTATCAGAGCGGTGGAAGATTTCTTCAAATCTGAAAAGTGATTTCCATGCATTGTTTCAACGGTTGTACGTAATTGTTTCTACAAAGAGCCCACATAAAGTTTGTAGGCGTTGAGGTCAACCTGGAGCCGCGACTTGCAAGTTGTTTCTGTAGACGCATGAAAATGTCCTCATAATCATTTTTATCCATCATCTACATATTTATAAAACTATTCAAATATTATAAGCATTTATAAGCATTTAATCATAATCATTTATCATTTAGGCATTAATCACTAAAATATCATTTGCATCCACATTAATCATCATCCATTTGTATAGTTCATAAAATCATTTAAACATTTGTCCATTTCATGCATATTTCACTAATCCTTATCATTTCATTAATCACCTATCACTTAAATTCGTTGCATAATCATATCTCCATAAATTCATTTAAATATTGCATATTTCATTTAAATATATTTGCATTAATCATTAAAATTCAGTCACATATTTCATTAAATAATTTAAAATTCATAAATCATTTCCATGAAATTAGCTCAAAATTGCACATTTTGAGCTTCCAAACAAGAATCATGGCATGAATCACTCCACTCATTTCTCATTTGTCACATTATGCATTCATCTATATAAACCCCCTCTTCTCACCAAAAAAGAGACTTTTTCAATCATTTGAATCCATTCATCATAGCCTCTTGCAACATTTGTGCTTGTGCAAAATTTGAGAGCATCAAAATGCTTGAAAACAAGATCTTGATGATAGGATGACAATGGAGTTTGATTTCTTTTGAATGCTCATGTTGTTTTAGTTTGCATAATTAGTTGCATTTTACATGTGTTTTCATTTAGAGATGCTTCATTGATGTTATGTTGAGAGGTTGATTTGGATTCATAATTCAAATTATTCAGCTTTCAATTTTTCAGCATAAACAAAATGGTGAACCCGAAGTGAAGGGCCCAATGGTTTTCTAGTTACAGTGTATTGCAAATTTAAATAATCCATTGGCTCTTAATTTAAAATTGGATTTGATTCAGCAATCACTTTCTCCTCATCTTGGATTGTGTGAGAACTATGGAAGATATTTACTATTATCTCATATAAAATACTTTCACAAATTTTTATTTGGGTGCACAAGAAAACGTTTGATGATTAATCTCAAATCTAATTTGGTATAATGAAGAATAATGTTGAATGTTTTAAATTTTGAGAAAAATACTTGCTGCACTATTCACTTTTACCATTATACATGAAGAGACAGCTGCAAAATCTATTTTTATGACATGATTTGAAGTCACAAATAGTTGGGATGAATCTAAGAGAGGTTTTGATAATCTTTTTGTGCTCATAAAATCAGCTTCTTTTTTCTCTTTAATTGTGAACTTTATGTGATACAAAGGCAGCAAAGGATTTTTAAGTCTTCAACAAATGCATTTGATGTCTTCGACATTTACCATCTTAGTAAAATGCATTTCATGTCTTCAACATTCACCATCTCAACAAATGAATTTTGTGCATGTCTACAACTGTGGCATAATATTTGCCTCTGATTCTTGTTTGCTAATTGTTTTCCATTTTAATTTTTAGCAATTAATTTAACTTATGTCAGTTTTAATTGAATTAGTTTTTAATTTAGTTTTAATGTGGCTTTAGTTTAGTTTTAGATTTAATGTAATTTAAACTAATTTTAGATTTAATTTAGTTTGCATTTAATTTTAATTTTTAATTTAGACTTAGTTTAATTTTAATTTATATTTATCTTTTAATTTGGATCTAACTCTTAGTTTAGATTTAGATTTTAACTTTTCATTTTAGTTTAGCTTTTTTTTAGCCTTTTAGATTTAGCTTTTACTTTTTAATTTAGATCTAATTTCTAATTTAGATTTAGCTTTTTTTATTTAAATTTGATTTTTAAATTAGGCTAAATTTAGAATGTAGATTTAATTCAATTTAGGATTAATATAGTTTAGAATAATTCTAATTTAGATTTAACTTAATTTAGATTAGCTTTTAATTTAAATTAGTTTTTATTTTATTTATTTATTTAGATTAGTTTTTTATTTAATTTCTAATTTTAGATTAATTTTTAATTTAAATTAACTTTTAATTTAGAGTAGCTTTTAATTTTAGATTAATTTTTAATCTAGATTAGTTTCTAATTTTAGCTTAACTTTAATTTAGATTAATGTCTTTTTTTCATAATTTAATTGTCAATTTGTGGGCTAATTTTGGGCTTTTCTTGCAGGTTCGTTTGACAGAGATTTAAAATCAAAACATACGTTTGTCAAAGAAAGGAGGCATGAAACTACTAATGAGATTTTGATGCAGGACGTTTGTCGAAGACATGATTTTGAAACCAATTGTCTTTTAGATTATAATTTTTTTCAAATTGGTGCTTTAAAATGAACAATTGTCTTCTCTCACATAGGCTTAATTAGGGGTTCAATGAACACTGTTTTTTGTGCTTGGAGGTGGTAGGTGATTATTCTCTCACCTTGTGCAAACTAGGTGATCAAAAATCCAAACCCATCTATTTTATGTGCCACCCTGATTCAATAATTGAAGTATCCTCTCCCTTTGCGCACTTGTATGATCTTGGGTGCAAGAGAAATTATTATTGACTCTAGAACTTGGGCCTCTCAAAATACCCCAAGGCGACTCAGATCGGCAACGGAGCTTTTTGGCCAAGCTACCCCCGACCGGTATATAAATGTGAATCCTAAGGGAAATCCTAGTATTACGAGTGTGGATGTGTCATACGGACCAAGTAGTACTCCCCAAAACCCTGTTGAGCGTAACCTCTTTAGGCCAGAGTGTCTCCTAAACGGAGCTTAATCTTGTTTCCCATGTATGGCCACTCGAACAGGGGTCCCGAACTAAAAACCTTTGTGTAGTTGCCAAAATCCTTCTATTTGCTAGTGCAACACCGGTCGGTGTGAAGGCATCCACATCTTCACAGTTTTTAGTAGAGGTGATCAATCTGCCATGGGAGTTTCATGGGGGTTGGAAGCTTGGTTGGCCTGAGAAGTGAGTGCACTATAAGGGGGAGCTCGTGCGACCAAGCTTTTGGATTCACATGCTAAGAATATGCAGCTGGGGAAACCCACATGGAATCTAGCAGATATTGTCCTTTCCAACCTTAGGATTTGTGCTTGTATTGCAAAAATATAAAGACACATTCACAATTGAAAAAAAACTCAAAAACACTTTGTTTACTATGTCTTGCGTGTGTGTTCAAAAATAGACCTCAAACAAACATCACACCTAGTAATTCAAAATACCTCAAAACATTCCCAAAACCATCAACCAAACATGTCTAACTGCTATCCTCCATATTCATCACCAACATATGAACGAAACCAAAGGATTAAATACCTTGACCATCGTTTGAAAGAGCTTGAAAAACACCTAGAATCCCAAAATTTGAATGAAGCGATGAAATCATCTCATAAGCCTTCATCCTCACCCAAAACTACATCATCCAAGTTTAATGTCCATGAATTTCTGCAAAGGTTAAATGAGAATCCCAAACCTAAGTCCTCAAACATAAATTATATTGAGCAATCCTACCATGTCATGCATCTATCTTCATCCCCCATAATTCAAAATAAACCTCATAAGTCTTTCACCCAAGTTAATGATTCCATCCAACCATCCTCTATTATCATACCATCTACATCCAATGATTCATGTCAATCTCTTAGTCCAAAGCATGCTAGCATAGAATCCCCTGCACATCAAGACCAGAGTATTCTTTCCACTCCATCCAATGATACCAAAATTCCACAAGCCCTTCCAATCTTTGACCAATATCCCATCTCTCAAGAACCTCATGATGATCCCCTTATCTCCTTTTTTTTAATCCAAGATGATCCCCTTCCATCTCAAGAGAAAGGTATCCTTCCAAGTCCTCCTTCCACCTCATCTAATAAATCCATACCATCTCACGATTCCATCATATCCAATGATGTCCTACCATCTTATGATCAAGATATTATTTCCACAAAATCTCAAGATTCCCTTCGTCATCAAGATCAAGATATACCCCCATTCAAGGATACCATTTCATTCCATGATGATGTTCATCATTCTCATGATCAAGATATTCCTTTCATACCACTTACTAATAAAGAGCAAGATATTTTATCTCCTACACCAAATGATTCTTTTCCAAGTCAAGATCAAAGTACCCCATCATCCCCATTTCAAGATCATATCACCCATCCTAATTCCCCTCGTGATCACGATCATCCACAAGAGTCTATCACCCCTATCAATCTATCCATGAGCCCCTTACCTATCAAATGGGTTCCCTCACTTTTATCCAAGGTGGTTTACTCCAAGATCTTGTTATTCCTTCCATATCACATCCATCTCATAATGGACTCGCATCTTGTTTCATTAATAATAGATATCCCATTGGAAAACGAATGTGTCAAAGTATGAACTACAAAGGCAAAGGGTTAGGACTTCATGAACAAGGTATCCTAGAACCCTTTTATATCCAAGAAAATCCATATTATCACGGCCTTGGTTATACACCTAACAATCAAGAGATTGGTACCCATCGTAAGTCCAAATTTCATCAAAATAAACCCAAGTATCCTAGTCCATCAAACCTTCCATCTATCCTAGGTCATTTTCCTATTCCATCAAACCTTTCATCTATCCTTGGTCCTTATCATCCAAATCCTAGTTCATCAACCCTTCCATCCATATTAGGTCCCTACAACCCTCCATCTCCTATTCATCAAGAACAACAAAGGCACACATCCTTGATGCCCTCTCAAAATTCTACCTACATTAACCCATCAGTAATACCTCCATATAATTCATCTCCATCCACCTATCCCATTGCTCTTGGAAGCAATTTGGGTGCCAAATGTCAAAAGCTTCCATATAAAAATCCACATATATCAAAGGATCAACATGTCTCCTCGAAGAGACATGTACAAATAAAAGAAAATCTGATACAAAGTCAAAAGAAAAATCCAAAAGGCCATAAAGGCCCATCAAGTCAAAAGAAAAATCCAAAAGGCCACAAAGGCCCATCAAAACAAAAAGAAAAATTTCAAATGCCACAAAGGCCCATCAAATCAAAAGAAAAATCTCAAAGGCCACAAAGGCCCACAAAGAAAAAATTAAAGTCAAAATCTATGTGGATTCCTAAAAGTCTCATAGAAGCAATAAAATCTAGATTGGCATCCAAATTTGCTAATCCAAAAGCTTCCTCCAATCTTTCATCTAAAAACTTGTCACCTTCCAAATCCATTTTTCCTCCATCACTCCACCACCCTTCAAGGTGTGTGCCAATGTTGATCTTTCCATCCTTTCCATCTATCCATCAACAAGCCTTCCAACCTCCTATACATTATCCAACATTCATCCCCCACTATCCTCCTTTAATCCAAAACTTTGCATAAGTCCTTAGCTTCTTCTATCATGCCACTATTTTGCCAACTTTATGAGTCTAATCCTCATTGCCATGTTTTATTAGAACACATATTCGAGGGATATTAGTCATGTAACTTGATGCTTGAGTCCTCCCTCCATCTTCCTATCATGCATATACTACTTTCATCCATATCCTATCTTCCATATTCCTCTCCCACTTTACACTTGGGGGCAAGTTCTCTCCATCCTATCATTCATATCCATTATCCTCTCTGTGTTCATCCTTTATCTTTCCACCTTTGATCTTGACAAGGTTAAGGATCTTCTTGAACATCATACATCTTATCCTATAAACTTTATCCATATTCAACCATCCTATGTAAATACATCCTTTCATCCCTTCCTTGGTCTTGATGAGGAATAGGGGCAAAGTATTTAGGAATTTATTTACATGTCTTATCTATTTGATCTTGATCATCCTATTCATTATCATTATCCTTGCATTCTTCCATTCCATACCTCCTAGCTTATCAAAATCCATGTCCCATTTCCTTTCTTTGTTCTTGATGAGATTAGGGGCAAAATTACAAATGCATGCTTTGGACTTCCTTTCATATCCTTATGCATTACCATTCCATCATAGTTCACATCTTTATCATTTATCCATGATTACATTACCTCCAATTCTAGGCATCATGTCCCTTTGCAACCTTGAATCTTATCATGCAAATCATATTTGAGCCTAGTTGTAAAATATTATACAATCCTCATATCTTTTGTCAATCAATCATCGATAATCATCAACAAATTATCGTACTTAGAGGAATCAGTGATCCTCAGTACTTATTATCATCATGCCTTATGGAATCAATCATTCCTGACATCTTAATCAATCAACCATTATCATCTTTTGACAAGAGATATGTTGCTTGTGTGACATGTTTTGCAGTGAATCTTTCATTTTGATATATCATTTATCCATGGTTGCATTACCTCTATTGTGGAAGATCTTATTCCTTCAAACAATCATATCATCTCGTTCCATCGTAAAATGTCTTGAAAAAAATTCATTAAAATCATAAAATGTCCTGAAAAAATCCAAAAAAATCATAAAATGTCTTGAAAAAATCCAAAAAAATCATAAAATGTCCTAAAAAAATCCAAAAAAATCATAAAACGTCCTGAAAATATCCCTAAAAATCATAAAATGTCCTGAAAAAAAATCCAAAAAAATCAAATATTCCAAAAATCCAAAAAAATCAAATAACTTCAAAAATCCCTCAACAATGACACTTTCAGATCACCACATAGCTTTGAACTTCAGCAAAATCAAAACGCACCACGACTGACAATCAAAAAAGCATACCTACCAATCCATCTTTCAAATTTAACCCAAACGCATAAACCGTGACTGTAATCAGTTTCATTGAAGCATGATGCATGTGTTTTTGTTGGTCTTTGATTATTTTATGGTTTTATCTTTGGTGGCATGTCTTTTAGCTTCTCTAGGATGTCTGGGACTAGATAGGTGATGATGGGGCATGTTCACTTGTTTGTTGTTTGTGGATTGTTTCTTATTCATAGGATGACTCGTCTTAAGACATGGTTGTCTAAAACCATTGAGGACCTATGAGTCTAGTGTGGATGAGAGCATTCCTTGTCTGATAGTGTCTTCCATGCAATAAGTATTCAGGTCATCTAGGGTTCTTATACCTAGATGCTTATACTTCATTACTAAATAAAAATGCAAACAATATTCAGGTCGTCTAGATGTTCATGTTATCTAGACACTTATACTAATTTGTGACATAATAAGCTAGATGATGATAAAAGCACTTAAAAAGGCACAAGAGGCTAAATCACCTTCATTTTCTCCCATCTTGCATCTTCCATTTATTGCATTTCATTTTCTTCATCTTTCTTGTCACAGAGAAATCAATCAACTTGCATTTTGAAATCTCATGTCCCCTTAATTAATCAATCAATCATTCAATCAACTTGTCTTGCGCTTACATCAATCTCAATCAGCTTCATCAGCTCATCAACTTGGCTATACTGATCATTTCCATCAATTGTTCAGTTACGCTCATCAATTGTGCATTTACATTAAATGTACATTATCGCTTTATCACTTGTGCAACATCAAGTATCTAATCATTTTCTTGACATCTATCGAGAGATTAATCTTCTTACACCTTGTTCGATCAATCTCTCGAGGGGGCATATCATTCTTATCATAATCCTTACTAGGATATCTCTGGGGCATGTATCAATTGATCAATCTTTTTCTTTGAAACAATGTGACAAGCTACATTGCATCAAAGAGGGGCAAAATGTAGACGCATGAAAATGTCCTCATAATCATTTTTATCCATCATCTACATATTTATAAAACTATTCAAATATTATAAGCATTTATAGGCATTTAATCATAATCATTTATCATTTAGGCATTAATCACTAAAATATCATTTGCATCCACATTAATCATCATCCATTTGTATAGTTCATAAAATCATTTAAACATTTATCCATTTCATTTAGATGATCCATTTGCATATTTCACTAATCCTTATCATTTCATTAATCATCTATCACTTAAATTCATTGCATAATCATATCTCCATAAATTCATTTAAATATTGCATATTTCATTTAAATATATTTGCATCAATCATTAAAATTCATTCACATATTTCATTAAATAATTTAAAATTCATAAATCATTTCCATGAAATTAGCTCAAAAATGCACTTTAAACTCATAAATCATTTCCACGAAATTAACTCAAAATTACACATTTTGAGCTTCCAAACAAGAATCATGGCATGAATCACTCCACTCATTTCTCATTTTTCACATTATGCATTCATCTATATAAACCCCCTCTTCTCACCAAAAAAAGGACTTTTTCAATCATTCGAATCCATTCATCATAGCCTCTTGCAACATTTGTGCTTGTGCAAAATCTGAGAGCATCAAAATGCTTGAAAACAAGATCTTGATGATAGGATGACAATGGAGTTTGATTTCTTTTGAATGCTCATGTTGTTTTAGTTTGCATAATTAGTTGCATTTTACATGTGTTTTCATTTAAAGATGCTTCATTGATGTTATGTTGAGAGGTTGATTTGGATTCATAATTCAAATTATTCAGCTTTCAATTTTTCAGCATAAACAGTTTCTTTATCGCACAGGAGAAACTAGAGTCGAAGATCAACCAAGGGAAGCGCCTTTTGCATCTTGAAGCATCCTATCTACCTACGTGATTACTTGCATTTGAGGGGGCGTGATTGCTTGGCGTATTCTTTTGTATTCTTCCTTTGTAGAGGTCATGAATGTTTGAGTGTAGGATCAATTTTTTGATTAGAGGATAGCTGCGCCTTTTGCACACCTTTTCTTAGCTTGAAACTAGATTGTCACCAAAAAACCTATTTGCTAGAGCCCATGGTTTGGCTGCCTAAGAACCATTTCCTCTATATAAGCATTTTCCTCTGTTTACCCGTGATTTTTCACCAGGTGCTAAGATCTCTTGATTGCAGCAATCTGGTTGATGGGCGCGCCATTCTCTTGTGGAAGACGTGAATGAAGCTAGAGGCATAATGTTTTTGTTTGCTTTCTAGTCATCTCACTATTTTTTTTCTGGCAATATTTTGCTTGAAGACATTCATTATTTGACAGAACTAGAGGAGGCATTTTCAGATCTGCACCTGGTCATTGTGTTTTTAGCTTTTGACTTTTTTTGAATTCCTTACATGCACTCCTTTATAAAGTGCCAAAATTGGGGGGAATCAAAATAATCAAGGGAGGTCTTGTGTTTTTGTGTCTCATTTTCACTTATGCAAAGTTCTTCTTATTCTTTCTTTCTGCACTCAATTCAACAACCAAGGCAAAAATGGATTCTAATGTAACTATTCAACCCTTAACGCCTTTTAATTATCATGATTGGAAAATACAAATGTCAATTTCACTCATGAATAGAAGCTTGTATAGGGTAGTAATGAATATGGAAAATAACCTATTGCTGCCAAGGATAAGGAAAAATGGTTTAACAAAAGAGATCAAGCTTTTGGTTTTTTATGTCTTCATGTATCACCTGAATTACTATTTCATATTCAGTCCTTGAAAACACCCAATGAAATATGGGAAGGTCTTGATAAGCTATTTGGAAAGATAGATGAATTTAGGGGTCATGAGCTAGAAAATGAGCTCATAGCATTAAGTCCAAGAAACTTTACTTCTCTTCAAGACTTTTTTACCAAGTTCAAGTTCTTAAGGTTGCAACTTAAAGAATGTGGTATTGATAAGAAAGATAATCAGTTAATACTATTAATTTTGTCAAAGTTAGGTCCCGAATACTCTGTTTTTGTATCTACTTTCTACTCTACGAAGAGAGCTCTTGGAACTTCATGGGCTATGCCCTCTCTTGATAACTTCACTGTTGATCTAACAAGGGAGAAAGATAAGTTTCAAATGGTAAATGTGAAGACTAGTAAATCTCAAGCACTCATTGCAGGAAATGAGAAAGATCAATCTTCTAAGGGTAAGAAACAACAGAATCGAAAGGACAAGGATTATAAAAAAGACAACAAAGCTGATAACAAAGCTGATAAAAATGAAGGCAACTCTAAGCAAAAGAAATCTAAGAAAGAGTTACCTAAATGTGCCTATTATAAAAACCCTAATCATGAAGAACATCAGTGTATGAAGAAGCAAATAGACCACCTTACTCATCTTCTCAAGAAGAATAACATAGGGGTTTCAGATTCATTCAACACATCTTCATCAAATCAGGATAAATCAAAGGCAAAAGAGAAGGAAAAGGGAAAAGCTTTAGTTACTATTTCATCCTCATCACCATCTTGGATAATAGATTCAGGTGCTACTCATCATATGGGATCATAACAATTTGAGTTCTCATCTTTGGAATCATGTGGCATGTCTTCAATCACCTTAGGTGATGATACTCCAGCATTGGTTAAAGGAAGAGGGTTTATTGAAGTTGAAGGTGGAACATTCCAAAAAGTTCTCAATGTACCTTCAATATCAAATAATCTTCTTTCTGTGTATCAAATAACTCATCTAGGCCAAGGTATGAGAGTTGAATTTTCTCCAAATGCAGTTGAAATCAAGGAATTAAATAGCAACAATTTGATAGCAACAAGAAAAGCATATCATCACTTAAGATTGTATACTTTTTCAAGTTTTTCTCAAATTCCTCCTCCACAAGCTTTGCTCACTCATTATGATGAGACAAGCAAGCTTTGGCATGAGCAATTTGGCCACTTAAACTATTGCTATCTCAAGCAACTCAATCAACAAAATATGGTAATAGGGTTGCCAAATGTCAAATTTTCTAAGGGGCTTTGTGAAGGTTGTACACTAGGCAAGCATCCAGAATAAAAGTTTGACAAAGGTAAAGCATGGAGGGAATCACAAGTCTTAGAACTTGTTCATAGTGATGTTTCAGGATCATTTCCACACCCATCCTTCATGAAGGCAAGATATGTTCTTACATTTCTTGATGACTTCTTAAGGTACACTTGGATTTTCTTCCTTAGGCAAAAATCTGAAGTCTTTGAATGCTTTCAAAATTTCAAAGCCTTAGTTGAAAAGCAATCCGAGAAATCAATCAAACTTCTAAGAACAGATAATGGGCATGAGTATGTAAACAACATATTTGAGCAGGTTTACACATCAAAGGGGGTTGAATTGCAGCATACAATTCCTTACACTCCCCAACAAAATGGAGTTGCAGAATGCAAGAACAGGTCACTAAAAGAAATGGAAAACAACATGATTCATCATAAAGAGTTTGCACCAAAATTTTGGACAAAAGCTATCAACTGTGCATGTTATATTCAAAACAGGGTACCTCATAAAGCATTGAAAGGAATAACACCTTTTGAAGCTTGGAAAGGAACAAAACCATCAGTTGATCATTTCAATTTTTTTGGGTCTCCAACAATGGCACACATTCCAAAGGAGAAACGCAAGGCTATGGACCCTCAATCCAAACCTTGTATTTTTATTAGATACCCAGATGGTGTTAAGGGTTATCGCCTACTCCACCCTACTACACATGAGTTGTTCATTGAGAGAAGTGTTTAGTTTGATGAGAGTCCCAATGACTCTACACTTAACATTTCCAACTTGGGCTCACTACACCTTGATTCAGATAATTCACAACAAGATCCTAATTCAGATTCTTCTAGCTATGACAGTGAGGGCAGTGATGAGGATTCCTCTTCATCAAGTTCTAGGATTCCATTGGAGGTTGATATATTTGGACTTGATTCACCTCCTTCTCATTCACTTGATATGGCAGATTTAGGAGCACATGATTCAACAGGTGATAGACACATTGAGTCAGATATTCAGGGGGGACATCATGCCTATTTTTTTTTCTGATCCACAGACATTTAAACAGGCATCAAGCATACTTGATTGGGAAAATGTTATGAATGAGGAATACAATTCCTTACTTAGAAATCACACTTGGGATTTGAATTCACTTCCTAAGGGAAGGAAGCTAGTTCGATGCAAATGGATATTTCGAACTAAGTATGGAGTAGATGGGTCAATTGATAAGTATAAAGCATGATTAGTTGCAAAAGGTTTTTCACAAGTTGCAAGTATTGATTACTTTGAAACCTTTGCACCTGTCACTAAGATGAATTCAATTAGACTCACACTTTCTATTGTTGCTTCATGGATGATCCCACAAAACTGGTTTACAATTTTTGAGAGGAACTGATTTTTGTTGAAATCACATATTTTTAGAAAATATAATGATTTAAGCCTTAAAAAGTTCCATTTTAAGGATTCCAATTGAAGAGGGTTTGATCAAACCTCCTTGGATAGAACCTCACTAGTTTTAAACCATACCTATAAATGAGTCTACTTTACACCTATCAAAATGCTGATAAAAAATCACTTTTGGTTTACCTTTTGGGGGATCAAATGAATTCATTTAAAATTTATTTCAAATTATTATGGCAGTCCTCAGAACGAGCTATCCAACGAATATAATTTTAATATGTTTTGGTTTTATTATGTATTTATTTTTTTAGTTTTATTAAACATAGGTTTTTCATCGAAAATGAAGGTCTTTGTTTTGCACATGTGGAAAAATAGTAGATTATCAAAAAAAAAAATTGAAAAATATGAGTGCACGAGATATTGAAGTCCTTGATCCAATAAAAAAAAATGAAATTCGATATATACAAAAAATGTTACGCGTTATACGATCGCACTATGTCTGAATTGTAATTGGTTTGACTTTGAAACTTGATTAAAGAAAAAAATTCAATAAAAAACTATCTAACCAAGTGGAAGTTCGAAAGAATTAGAATTTTATCCTTCATGGAAAAAATCTTATGCATTATACGGTGTGTATCACTTTTTAAAAATTTTGTTTTCTAAAAAAAACCAATTTTTGTGGGAGATAGAAAAAGAAGTGCAATCTGATTCCAAAAATTTTGAATTTTTTTTTTAGAATCTACAAACAAAATTTGGCGAGACTCTAGTGTGCATCATCTTCAAATTCCTTACGGTTTAGCCACTATAGGTGCCTGAATGTGAAAATTTAGTTAAAAATAATAATTTCAGTGTCCAATTTGGCCAAAAATTGTAAACCACTATTGTGGGATCACCCTTCATATGGATGGGAAGTACATCAAATGGATGTTAAGAGTGCATTTCTTAATGGAGACCTAGATGAGGAAATATACATGGAACAACCACAAGGGTATGTTCACGATTCTTCCTTAGTATGTAGACTAAAGAAATCCCTGTATGGTCTCAAACAAGCTCCTAGAGCTTGGTATGCCAAGATGGACTCATTCTTGCTTGCTTCAGGTTTCATTAGGTATCATTCTGATCCTAATGTGTATTTATTCCATCAGGATGATTCACGATTGATACTAGTTTTATATGTTGATGATCTCTTGATCATAGGTAGTTCTTCATATGTTATTGCAATAGTGAAGTCAACTCTACATGATAGATTTGATATGATAGACTTGGGTATTTTGCATTATTTCCTTGGAATTAAGATTATACAATCTGATTCAGGAATCACTCTTGCATAACCCAAGAATACTCTTGATTTTTTGTCATGATTTCACATGACTTCTTGTAAGCCAGTTCTCCGACTCTTTTTTTATCAGGGGTCAAGTTTGAGGCTTTTTGTACTTCACCATTGGTTGATGCCACTTTGTATCACCAACTTGTTGGGAGTCTAATATACTTGACGCATACTAGGCCAGATATTTCATATGCAGTAGGCATTATTTCTAGATTTATGCAAGATATTTCATCTGTGTAGCCAACAAGATCAATATCTATACCAACTCTGGATTTGGGATTCACTACAGAGTTGGTATAGATATTGATCTTGTTGGCTACATAGATTCAGATTGGGCTGGTGATTCAAAGAATCGCAAGTCTACTTCTGGTTATAGTTTCTCACTTGTTCAGGTCCTCTTAGTTGGTCAAGCAAGAAACAATCAGCTGTTGCTTTATCATCTACAAAGGCAAAGTACAGGGGAGTTGTTAATGCAACTACAAAGGCTATTTGGCTACAAGGTATTCTTATAGAGTTTGGTATTCCTTTCAGGAAACCAACAGTCATTCATTGTGACAATCATAGTACTATTCACATATGCAGGAATCCGGTTCAGCATCAGGAAACCAAACACATTCAGATTCACATGCATTACATTAGAGAGCTCATTCATAGTCAGGTCATTGACTTAGTATTTTGCCAATCTGAATCTATTATCCCTACTTATTTAAAAGATCATAATTATTTATAAGACTTAATAATTGCTACAAGCATCATTATTAGACAATCATAAATAATATCTATATATGTTTTATATAAATATATGTATATCCATCATTGTTTCTCATTATCAATTTATAATAATTTCATAAATATATATATAAACATATCTATATATATTAAAATATATATACTTATAATTTATTGTATTTGAATTCTCAATTCATTTACTAAGCTGATTATTTACATACGATACTTACCTATTTCCTTAATCAGTTAATTATTAGAATCTCATAAAATACTTACTTCCTCCAACCACCGATCTGCTATTTATTTCTTTATTCACTGATTTCAGATGCTACAACTTATATCTTTTCTCATAAATCTGCTCATGCTTGATACACATATTTTTTCCTTTAATTACATCTCCTCCAAATTTGCTCAAACTCCTACCATATTCCCCCAAAATCCACATTTCATATCCCATTCTTATATCTTCAAATCTAAAGTGAAGAGAGCCATCTCTTAAAAAAGATACAACTTCTTGAATAGTCGTGACCTTTCTTAAATATCCATCACTGCCTTTACTATGAATTGTTTCCTTTCTATTAGTTATTCACTGCATATTATAAATCATTGCACTTTTTATTATTCCTCTAACATAGGCAATCAATATTCATTTATAAACCTTACTCGTTGCCTTTGACCTTGGATCGCTTCCTTTAATACTTATTCATTTGTTGACGTCTCTTCCTATATCCTTCGCTACATATTAATGAAGCCTTCTTTTATATCTGCCTCTTATGGTTGGCTAGCATAGGGAATATTAACTTTGTTTATTTTGTTTAAATATTTAATTTAAACATGTTCTAAATTTATCTTCCATTAATATATGCTTCTTAAAATCTATCTTTCAATATATAATATTATATTTTATATTATATGCCTCTTCAAATATATTTGTTATCATTTATATTATAATAATATTTAAATTATTAGAATTCATATTTTAATATTTACGATATTCTTTGAAAATTTAATTATAATATTACCTTGTGATAATTATAATTAAATTACTAATGTTTATACTTTTACTATGTTTTTATCTTATTTACGTATTTCAATTGTTATCTTAGTGTTGCGATTTTGGGGACATGACAGTCCTCCCCTCCCAAATTTACTTGCCCTCAAGCAAAAACATCTTAGTTTCTTCTAGGATATCTTCTTCTAATCTGTCACCAACGGTACCCAAGTTAGCCACGTTTATATAAATAATTTAATGTTCTATAATGATTACTCTATTTGAATGCAAATATACAAATATATTAAATGTATACTTATCTTATATTTTATTTTCTGATGGGGACATTACAAGTCTCCCCCTCTTGTCTTTGCTTGTCCTCAAGCAACCTTATAACTCTTTTCTTCCTTGATCTCTTGATGCCTTGGTCTAGGATGCTTGTCTTATCCTAGGAAGGGATTGTAACATTTCGTTACATCTAATCCATTCTCATGCCTTTTGGACACCTTATTCTTAGGTCTATCCAGCCTTATAACCGTGGAAAGAGATTGTAATATTTTGTTACATCTAATCTCTTCCAAGTCTTTTGGATACCTTATTCTTAGGTCTATCCAGCCTTATAACCCTAGAAATAGATTGTAACATTTCGTTACATTTAATCTCTTCTAGGTCTTCTAGACACCTTATTCTTAGGTCTATCCAGCCTTATAACCCTGGAAAGAGATTGTAACATTTCGTTACATGTAATCTCTTCCAGGTCTTCTAGACACCTTATTCTTAGGTCTATCCAATCTCTTTATCTTGGGAAAATATTGTAACATTCTATTACACCTAATATCTTCCCGGTATTCTGGACACCTTATTCTCAAGTCTATCTAATCTCTTTGTCTTGGGAAAATATTGTAACATTCTATTACATTTAATCTCTTCCCAACTTTAGGGATACCCTATATCTTGGTGTATCCATCTTAGGCTCCTTGCGAGAGCCATGGCTAGATTTGTGCCTCATGGATAACCTAATTTGGGTGTATCCATCTTAGTACTTTACATGCATAATTTTGTTATAATTTTACACCTTATCCTACAAGGGAATGCATTATTAGCTTATATTGAAAGCAAAAATAATTACATACAATAGTTAGTTTGTTTCTTGCTCTAGTCAAGAGCCATCATGTTTTTCCCTTCCTGAGTTTTATTCTTAAATGTCTTAATAGTTTCTTCTCTTTCCCATGTAGCATCATCTTCAGGAAGTCCCCTTCATTTGATTAGGAACTCGGTAATGATCTTGTTCCTTAATTTCCTTTCTCTGGTGTCTATTATGAGTTCTGGGCTCAAGCACACAAGCAAGTAGCTCAAGCAAGCAAACAAGAAACTCAAGCACATAGGAAAGTAGCTTAAGCACATAGGCAAGTAGCTCAAGTAGACAAGCAAGTAGCTCAAGCATGCAAGCAAGTAGCTCTAGCAAGTATGCAACTAGCTCAAGTAGACAGGTAGGCAGCTCAAGAATGCAAGCAACCAACTCAAGCACACAAGCAACTAGCTCAAGCATGCAAGTAATCAACCCAATCATGCAAGTAATCAAATCAAGTAAGTAGGCAAGTAGATTAGTAGACAATCAAGAAGCTTAAGCATACAAGCAACCAACTCGAGCAAGTAGACAATCAACTCAAGAAAGTAGGTAACCAGCTCTAGTAAGCAAGCAACTATCTCAAGCAAGTAGGCAACCAGCTCAAACAATTAGGCAACCAACTCAAACAAGTAGGAAAGTAGCTCAATTAATCAAGCAACTAGCTCAAGCAAGTAGACAATCAGCTCAAGCAACTAGGCAACTAGCTCAAGCACACACAGGATGGTAGGAAAGATGCTCTGATACCATTGTAATGTCCCCTTTTGATGATGCCCTTAATTTTCTCTAATTCCTTAATTCCCAAATGACAAATGAGTTAGAGAATACTTTTCACTTGATTGAAACCTTGATTGAAGTCCTTCATTGCCAATCGATCTAGTCTTCACACTCAGAAGATATCGTTAGTGTTGATCAAGCGGATAGAAATCTATTATCCCTACTTATTTAAAAGATCATAATTATTTATAAGACTTAATAATTGTTGGAAGCATCATTATTAGACAATCGTAGATAATATTTATATATGTTTTATATAAACATATGTATATCCATCATTGTTTCTCATTATCAATTTATAATAATTTCATATATATATATATATATATAATTTTAATATTAATATATATATATATATATATATATACTTATAATATTAATTTATTATATTTGAATTCTCAGTTCATTTAATAAGCTGATTATTTACATATAGAAATACTTACATGTTTC